>JAJJMA010061848.1:0-13610 GCA_023529015.1 Papaver nudicaule
TTGTCTATTTTATAGTCCTTCTCTTCTGCAATAAGGTTATTCAAGAACTGATACGTTACATATAAGGTTGAAAGGAAGCAACACACGACTGCACTCGGTGTTGTAAGACCTAGTTAGCTCTAGTTGTATAAGTTTTTTAAGTGATTCTTTTTACAACTGAGGTAGAGACAAGTGGGACATAGTTTACACGGTTTATTTGTCAGCTCCCGCTTGTAAAGTAGATTTCCGTATGACCTGGAGCAATCCGAAGGAAGTCACTTTGTGTATGTCAAACTGAAGAGGACAGTTCAAACATACTGATGATAATTGAGGTTGCAAAGCCAGAATTATTGACACAAGCCTTTAACATCGGTCAAAGCAATTCCTAGGCCTTTAAAGGACGTCGGCTAGGGGAATCAAGTGCGTGACGATTTGTGGGGGATCTAGAGACGTAAGGAGTGCGACAATAGTCAATTCTCTTGGAGGGCTTGAGTTGGTCTCTGCTACATCCCAAACCGAAGTCTTATAGTAGGCTAGTGTTTGTAGACAGTTAGTATTGTGTGGTGTAAAATCTGGACGAGGTCCCGAGGTTTTTCTACAGATCGTAGTTTCCTCGTTAAAAAAATCTCTGGTGTCTTGTGTGCTTTAATTTCCGCATTATATTCTCTGGTTATATAATTAAATCAGACACAAGAAGTACATTATTAATAACCGTCGAGTTGGTTCATAATCCATCCTGGGGATTTGCCAAGATTTATCTTAAGTTGGACCGATCACTTGTGATCCCACTCCGGTTATCAGATTTGGATATTGGTTTTTGAGATCGTCCATATCTTACCATAAGACTCACGAGCCCAAACGAAAAGTTGGTTGTATTTCGGTACCCCTGCATTTTCAATTGGTATCAGAGTCGGTAAACACGTTAAAGGCGTAACTGTCTATGTTTATCGAGGTTCGTGACTTTGGATCCTAGTACTAAATTTACACCAGAGGACACCACTCCAATTCACTCATACACAACTGGTTCAACACCATCTTGTGGAGAACAACCAACTGAGGTTGTCAATTGAGTGATAATCCTTACTCTTTCATTCTATTAGATGATTCTGATTCAGATCTTGAAAGAGATGCAGCTAAGGAAAGTAGTGGGCTCATTATGATCATGAAATTTCAGGCTTCTGAAATCTCACGACTGAAGGCCAAAGTAAATTCCCTTTTGGATAAAGTCAATGAACAAGAATTTTTGGTTATGTCCCTAACCACAAAGATCTCACTACTAAAGAGGAAAGGGTCAATCATCTGACTCAACACTGAAAAGTGATAATCCTCAGAACCCCACCAGTTCAGAGACTAAAAAGTCTGAGCTTGTGATTGCTCATGAAAAAAATAGAAGTGTTAATGGGAGAAATTGATCAGCTCAAATCAATCTCTGAAAACCCCAAAGAAAGTCTGTCGGAAAAGACATCAAGAACTCGTCGTGGCAAAACTATTGGAAAGAAGGTGACATCTTCCCACACTTCTGATAAGGTGACTAATTCCACTCATCAATCTGATGATAACAGTACCGACAAAAAGAGTTTCAATGAAGGTCAAAAACATGAGAAATCATGTAGTTTCTGTAAAAGAAAAGGACACCTTCAGACCGAATGCAATAGCCAAAATAGGACAAAACGAGTTGCTCAACTCCAGCACACATTAAATCTTATTCTAAAAAATGTTTCTGCAGTCTCTAAGCCATATTCGGGGACAAGGAATAAGGCAATTGAGAGAAGATCCTCACCTATGATTGAAAGTCATAGTAGAGCTATTCTATACTCTAGAAGGAAAAAAAAAACTCAGGAAATGTGGAACATGATGCCTTTCTCATCCATGATCACTAAAAGGTGGATTCCTAAGAGAGAAAAATCTGAGAGCAATCAACCTCGATTCTCCAATGAACTAATAAGCCTGAATAATATGAACTAGATGTTGTCAGGACATACTATGCTCAACGAAGACCTTGAAAAATGGGTTCATGGAGTTAGAAAGTTGTCTAGAGGATCATCGGATATAGAGCCATATCTTGATGATAGTAATTTCTACGATAACTTTGGAGGAAGACAATCGAGGAGGTCTAAACGAAGGTTTAGATCAGGTGAGTATCCCAATACTCACCACAACACTCGAAATTAGGTGTTGAAAACTATTTCCTTTTCCTAGTACTGAAGGATAAGGGAATATTGATCAGGGATGATAAACCTTGATAATGATCACTACCACTCAGAATAGGCACCTGAGTGATCAATGATGGTTGCATCAAAACCAGATTGAGGAACGTATGGACTCCCATAAAAACACCAAGCCCACTGGGCTGACGGGTTCAAAAGACAGACTATCTTTTACCCAAACGGTTCCCGAACCGTCGATGAGTGTTTTTATGTACAAAAACTCAAATCCGCAGAGAAAAAAGTTTATCTGCAAAAAAGAGTCACTCAAATCTCAAATAGATCACGTTTATCGTTTTCTAAAACACAAACACAAACCCTAAGGGACTCTGGGTGTGCAAAATTGTGTGAGATATTTGAGTTAATCCCTTCTTGGTATTCTTATATAAATACCACAATACTTGAGAAATAATTATTCAAGTATTTTCTCTGCTATCTCATCTTAGCAATGGAGAAGTATAGCAATGCCAATGGCTCAGAAGAGAAGGAAAGGGAAGAAGAGACTCTAGAAGAAAAGAAAGAATGTCCTGACTTTCATGAACATCAACCTTGGATCTACTCCTTTCATGCATATGAATATGAGAAATTGGATCAGGATGTTCATATATCAGCTGATATTGTCTGACGATTTTTTATAGACTTTGAAGCTATGAAAGTCAATACCATGGCTACTACAAGAAAGAATGCATTGCTTAAGTCCCAGATGGAAGCAGTGAATAATGAGCTTGCTCTCATGAAAGCACAAATCAACAAACTTGCTGACAACAAGTTCTGTGAAGTTTGTGGTACCAAGAATGATGGCCAGCCTTCTAGTAGCAATTCTGAATAAAGTTGGAAGACTACAACTTTTTGTTTAGATTTCTCTTTCGTAGTAGATTAGATTAGTTGGTTCCTTGTGAGAACTTGTTCTTACTTTTGCCTAAGGAATATAAACTATATCTAAAAGTAGTTTGCCTTTTCATGCTTTTTAGAGCTTTTTAACATGTACTACTTTATCTCATTAATAAAAGTTCTTTTTAGATAATTATTAATGATATTTTCAATACTTGATTTGTCTACCTCAATGTTATTGCAATACATAGCTTTTTCCATTACTTCGTAGTGATGCAAAGTTATGTTAAGTTACAAAAGTTATGCTTTTTCTCACGATAAAAAAAACTTTTGATTATATGATTTTTAGGGTTTCCACAAACTCGAAATCATATACTCTTTTCTAAAAAATTTGGCTAAGGAAAGGAGATTGTAAACAAAGAAAATTGGATCAATTAAATTGTTTGTCCAAGTTAGGCTTTGTAGTTGTTCTATATTGAATAACACCACATGGGGGAGAGTTCTTAATAGAGCTTGCGCTTAATAATAAAACTTTTTGGGGAGCGTAGATGTGGAATATTAGGAGAAAAGTGTATCTATATTTCTCCAAAGATGAATCAACTTAGAAATCCTCGTTCTGATTTCCTAGTTATGTCATCTTAAACTTGATATGCGAGTACATCCTTGACTTGACTATCTCCATAGGCTTGAAACCCCTAAGTCTCAACTAGTTTGTCATATTTTTGTGACAAATAGGGGGAGAATACATATGATTTCTTGTTCTTGTGGTTCATAACCATAGGGGGAGAACACGGTATTGCTTACTTATGTACTTTCTCGAAAGTATCAAGTAAGGGGGAGTAAATATTGGGCATACCAATCTGGCAAAAAGATTAAGGGGGAGCTTTATATCAAGAATGAGTAGAATCACTTTATAAGTTTTGGTCCATAAACTTTAAAGTTGCTCTGATTCTTAATGTTAGGGCATTGTCCGGTCAAACCCACTAGCGTTGGTATGTCAAGCTAGTTGTCAGTTTTAGGTGTCAAAACTCAATTCTTGATTTAGCCTACTAGAGTTTAAATTTCGGAAATGGGATATAGACAAAGTAGTAGAGACCTTGAAGACGAAGACTGTGAAGACAAAGAAGACATCAATTATTCTTCATCGACAAAAGGTTAGTAGGAGTTATGACTTTATGGATATTCTTCTATTCTACTTTCTCTATTCTTTCGAAATATAGTCGACTACTTTAGTAGTGATAATAGCGATTGAGATCGTATTCTTGCGTAACATGGCCTTGTGTCATGACCTGTAGGGGGTAAAACCCGTCGGACCACGTGTCTCGCATCCCAGGCATATAATCATGCCGAGAGAACCACACCGAGAAAAGCAGCAGCGATGACTCGGATTGACAAAGGAAAGGAAGCTACACGCAAGCAAAGTAAAGACTCGGGGATAAAGGGTTTGGACTACGTCGAAGGACCGAAGCCCAGGATCCAGCTTCGGAGCATAAACCGCCTTACTCGACAGGGGCTGACACTACCACGACTAAGTCGTTTGTCTTTATTAGCTGTAAACCACCCAAGCTCGGCCCTATATAAGGCGAGCTTGGAAAACGTTGTAAGGGTTGGATTCTTGTTTGGTTGAGTCTAAGTAGCAAGAGAGAGATTAGGTTTGTAATCTCCTCTGGTTCCTTAGGGTTTTATTCATGTAATCTCAGCATTAGCAATACACAGAAAATCTTCTTTATCTTATCTTTATTGTCTAACTTAGCTTTAATCACTGTTCATAGCATCCTCGATGCTGTTCTTATTGTCTTCGGACCGCAAACCACAATTAAATACTGTATGTGCGAGTAGATCTGATGGCTTTAGTACCTCGAGTACCTATGCAGATTTTCTACTCGTACAGTTTGGCGCTAGAAACAGGGATGATTAAAACAACTTAGGGTTTGCCTGTGAATTTTCAGATTTTCAAATTTTTTGTTTTATCGTCTTTATAATCTTCTTCAGAGATTTTTTCTTTTCAAAAATTTGTTTTCATGAAAATAGCTCCTGTTTCTTAAGCATCTAAATGACCTTAAAGGCTTTAGTGTGTTTAAGAACACTTTGAGCATAGCATCAGATGGCAAAGTCATCCATTAAAGAGTATTTGTAACTTCGGCATGCTAAAATAGATCTCCGAGAGACTTTCAAACTCCTGCAGTAAAAACTCCAAGCGAAAAACCAATTCGTGCAGAATCATTAAACCTATGTTAAGGATTTCAAAATCCATGTATTCATTAAAATCCATTATAAGGTTTCAAATAGTCATATAATTTATCAAAATCCATCTTAGGGTTCTTCAACTTCATAATATACATCAAAATCCATTTTAGGATTTTCAAAACCCATGTTATTCATCAAAATCCATTTTAAAGTTTCAAATATTCATGTTATTTGTTAAAATCAATTTTAGGGTTTCTAAAACACGTCTTATTCATCAAAATCCATTTTAGGGTTTCATAATAAACATTAAATTCATTTTTAAGGTCTTCAAATTTTATAATATACACCAAAATCCACTTTGGAATCCTCAAAATTCATCATATGCGTTTAAATCCATTTTAGGATTTCTAAACTTCATAATAGGCGTCAAATCTGTTTTAGGGTTTTCAAATTTCTTGCTATAATTGGAAATAAAACTTCATAAAGGGAACAAGATGAAAAGTCATGATTTAGGCTACAAAACAAAATAAACGGTTAAAGATATATCTAAAAAGGGCAAAAAAGGACATTCAGTCCCGTCTGAAAAGTTAGTTATAAAGTTAGATTTACATGGCCGACAAAGTACACTGCGCTAGCCGCCTTGGACCTCACGGGTTTTCTGTTTTTTGACAGATCATCGACAAAATGGCTTCCCATTCGGAGCACGCCCCGAAGCAGCGAGTAGGTTCCTCGAAGCAAGGCACCGGATCCTCCAGAGAGCACCACACTAGATTCTCAACCAGTAAAAGGTTATCTCCTGAGGTAGCGGCTAGCACAGTTCAACACCGAGAGCATGTAAACAAAGACGAAATGATGGTAGAGGATTTAAGTCCCGACGGAAACAGATTTCCAGAGGCCGAAGAGCCACGCCAGCAGTGCATACGGGAAGAAAATGGAGAAAACGAAGAGGAGGAGGACGAAGAACCTGACCCTGAAAATAAAATACCAGAGCAGCAGCCTGCCGAGGTAAATACGGTCAGAACCGAACAATTTAGAAAGTTAATCTTGAAAATTAGGAAAATAAGAAAGCTAAAGAAGCAGCTGGCCGAAGCTAACAAGAAGGTAGCAGAAAAATCGACGTCCAACTACAAAGGAGCCAGCGAAGGACATTCTCGGCTAAACAATGCATCTCATCCGAAGGGGCATTCGGCATCCAAAACATACGTTAAGACCAGAGGCATCAGCAAAGGCCACGGAATCCCAATATCAAATACAAGAACTGAACCAGGAACATATCCAAATGAAAGCGTACAGGTGTGCCGAGAAAATAACCAAACAAAGAAAGGCGCTCAGGCCAGAGACATACAGAAGGAAACGCTGGATCAAATCAAGGCACTCCGAGCGGAGCTTTTTAACAACGGAATCCAGTCACGCGACAGAATTAAGCTCACGCAGACCATGAATGATGTCAATCGCTCATCTCCAAGTTCGGAAATTCTCTCATTGGCAACTCCTGCAAAGCACGCTATGCCTACTTTCGCGCCAATCTTTGATGGATCAGCAGACCCAACTGTGCATATTAAAATGTGCTTGTCACTTGAAGACCGAAGTCAAATAATGCATACTCCATTCACGGACACGTCAAAGCGAGGAAGACAAGACAATAATGGTCGCTACGGGAACGAAACAAACAACCTTAGGAATGAGTATGAAAGAAATAGTAGCCACCAAGGACTGGGAAACAGAGCAGTTGGGACGAGTAAACCAGGACTTCTTGCATTCCATGGCAGAAAGCTCCCAAAATTCTGCGCATCCATCGAGGAAGCCCTTCGGATCCGGAACAATCAGAATACGCCAGCGAAATCAGATATCCTCATAGCAGGGGAAGCCAACCGAAGCATACAAAATATTCAAAAGATTATTGTCAATTTCACAAATTTTTCGGACACTCTACCGAGAACTGTGTCACGGCACAGAATCAACTTCGCTTTTTCATTAACAGAGAACAGTTCACAAACCTTCGGGAGCTACCAGGTCCACCTCCAAGCTAAAAAGCAAGGCACTAAAAATAACGAGGCACAAAGTGTGGAAGCAAAGCAAAATTCAAAGCAAGCTCGTTCGAGGAGCACAAGCACACCTTAAGACAAAATGGCGAAAGTACAAGACTCGGCGACCACGGATCCAAAAGTATAGCTAATCAACCTCCTCGCCTTCGCTAAGCATTTCTTAAACTCTGAAAAAAGTCTCTTTGAAAGTTTGATTTATCTATATTGAAGCATCTCCAGCTTAAGCCAATGTCTCCGCGGGCAAGCAGCCAGCCTACAGAAAATAAATGAATTTAAGGGTTTTTAAAATTTTCATGCTTTGACAAAACCATCAGAAAAAGTATTTTTCGAAGTCGACGCCAAAAATAACCCGGAAAGACTCCGAAGAAAAACAAATAAAGTGGGGTATGAAAAGCATTCACCATAAAAAACAATCGTGATAGGCGAGCTTCCAGAACAAGCATAACACACCTAATTATAGGAGTTACTCAATAGCAGCTTTGATAGTATATACCTGGTGTAACATGAAGCCCTTATACAACAGTCCTAGAGGAACATATTCACGAATCCAAAACCTTACAGATAGAAAAGTCATATCGAGACAATTAACATCACTCAAAGCCTATTCGGAATAGTTTTGGTGTATTTCGAACCAAGGATGCCATAAAAATATAGGATACGAAGAATAGTCGGAATCACACGATAGATTACCATAAAAATACTATTATACTCCGACGAAAATACTATCTAAGATTCGTGGCATAGCAAACCTACACACCTCGCCGTCATACCGAAGCAACAAAGGTAGCGTAAGAGAATCACGATAAGTAATATACTAACATAATTAATTAAATCGGCTAACAAAGTATTCATTCGGAAAGCACATTGGAAAAGTAAATAAGATAGCAACAATAAAACAAATGACACAAAGATACTAGTATAGCAAAGATAAAAATCAGCCTCTCCTACTCCTACGCCTATTCCGAAGCCGTCCAGCAACGGTACCGCGATCTTCGTCAAGACCCTCGAGTAAATCCACATCGATGATTGGAACATCAACAGGAACAGCGGCAGCATCTTCCTCCCAGAAAACAACCTCTGGGATAAACTCCTCTTCAGCAGCGACTGGCTCATCGACCAAAGGAGCGGCGACAGGAACGGGCGAACTTACATCATTAGCCTCTTCTTTTACTTCAACCTTCACATCTACTTCTTCATCAGGAAAGGCAAGGCCATCCTTCAGCATCGGCAAAATTTCCTCGCTATGACGACGAAAGAAGGATCTAGTCTCATACATACGATAGTCATAGGATAAACCACCATCTTCCCTCATCCTTCGCTCCCTGATTCTCTCATCACTTTCAATAAGACTACTAAACAGACGAATCACCTTGTCAGGATTACTCTCCCTCTTAGAAGAGCTGGCATCAGCAAAATCGGCTTCCATCTCCATTATCTGGCGAATCTGTTCTCTACGGCTTCTCGAGTTCATTCCACCATTTCCTTCTTCCATAGGAGCTTTCCCTCTGTTAGCCATAACTCCTTCACAAAGTAGAACACAAAAAGAAGAGGAGAGAGGAATATTAGACAACAAATATTTTCAGATAGTCACAAACAAAAAGAATACATCGCCTTTTATACTAGGGTTTCGAAAACCGCCCAACCGAGAGGTCCAATCAAAAGGCAGACGTTATAATTTTGATTCCCTTAAAAAACGCACCACTTCAAAAACGCCATAACTATACACTATCCAATAAAGTAACCGCATCCTTCACGAATTCCCACGCTGACGTTTAAAATTCCAAAACCGAATAGAAACCAATCGATAACATCATACAAAACCACTAACACCGCGCGTCGACATTAACATCAAAGGGTTAATCAAAAAGCGAAAATAAGCGGTAACGCGAACAAACGCTGTCTAGAGTATCATATACAAGTAGCACAACAGCGAAGTTACGATCGAAGACGCAGCCTACCACAATAGACACCAATAACGAAGCCAAAGCTCGGCACTCAAGCGACCGATATTAGCGAACATACTTCGTTCACCATACTGCACAAAAACACCAAAATAGGATATGTATGAAAAATCATCAGGAAAGCACACAACGAAATTAATCGACGGTGTGATAATAAGAAGCATTCTCACAACCAACGATAAAAACTACAAGAAGGAACCGAAGTAGCAAGAACACATTCAAGCAACTTCACACAGCTACGACTGAAGTCAGTACGTCAGTCCAAAGAAAAAAGGCTGTAACGCCAAGGCAAAAACGCCAAACAAACAAAACAGGCTGTAACGCCAAGGCAAAAACGCCAAACAAACAAAACAGGCTGTAACGCCGAGGCAAAAACGCCAAAATAAGAGCTAGTGCACATATAAACCGTAAGGGCCCTACGAGTTATATGGCACGGTCTTCTACCCACAAGACACCCCGATAGCGGTGAGCACTTTGAATCAAGGCTACATAAGCCAACGATGCATTCGTACTCACTACAAACGGCCACGAGGAGAAAACGTCCTCGGGAGCTGGGGGACGATAAATGGGATTAACATCTACCTATAGAGGAAGATGGAACCCCGAGGCAGCTACTTCGTTCTGAGAAATAAGGAACGAAGTACGCCGCCAAGGGACCCCTCTCAGGGGGGGACAATCAAGGATTTGGATGGGTTGAACTTTAGGCCGCGATAAGAGAAAGTGCCATGTCTAAGCTCCAGCTTTGACCGGCACTCCCCCATTGTGTTACTTTATTATTGGAAAAAGGGGCACCCACGTTACCACTTACATTCGCTAAGGCCAAAGGTCATCAGGGCATTAACATGCCCTCGAGGAGGATACTCAGCTATCTTCGATACCTACCTAACGTATTAAGAATATAATGGGTGTCCCCAACATCAATAGCCAGTGTTTTGCTTCAAACCAGTGCGAGTAACTTAAAGCCTTTGGGAGGGGTGACCGTACGCCCCCACTAGCTTGGTTCACTATCCCTCACATCGAAGTAAGCCCCGAAGTTGCACCCAAAGCAACCGCATTAGCCAGGAAAGAAGAAGAACAGCAATAAGAGATTTAAAAGCATAAACATCATATTCAAGCCGCAAAAGTGGCCACAAGACATCAGAAAACTGGAAGATACACTTCCTATCTTACAAAAATAACCACAGCGGGATAATCAAAAGTACAAAGAAAAGCATTCTAAGGATTCTCTCACAAGGCCACAGGGTCGCTATCACTTTCACAGATGCAAACCTTGGGAAACCACAATACTGTTAAGCTCATTAACAGGATCCTCATCCTCAGCAGCAACCTCGGAGCTTCCATCAGAGGCATCAATACACTTCGCCTCCCTCGGCTCTCCGCCAGAAAGCTCGTTATCTACCTTCGCTCTCCCATCACCACCTTTATCACCTTCTGGCTCTTCGCTAACACCTTCATCAGTTACACCCAGCTCCTGAGAATCAACGCCACTATCAACCCTTTGCTCCACATTTACATCTTCTTGACCTCTGGTCCCCAACCCACTGATAACACGATCATTCGCTGCCTGCGCATTCTCCGCTAGCTTCGCCTTTCGCAACTCAGACATTATAAACTCAGCATCGGCAGTCGAGATAAGATCTTTATCAGACTCAAGTACAGCATTTGAATCTGCCACACCATCATGATAATAGGGTGGTTGAATACCCATACTCCTACATACAAACCGGGCATGCTCGCGGCTAAACAAAGAGGCACGATCCCCCTCCTCTTCGATATAACTTTTTAAAGAAGAAATCTCAGCATCCTTTTCGTCACACAAACTGAGAGCCTGATTCAGCTGTTCCTCAAGTCCAGAAGCCCGCTCCCTTTGCACCTCAACATCCAAATTAAAGCCATCTCGCTCAGACGCAGCAATCCTAAGGCTTTCCTTTAGATCATGTACTTCTTTCTTAAGGTTTTTCTTCCCTTGTTTCAGAAGTTGAATATCTTTGTTACACTGCGCAACCTCCAGGCCTCGGGCATCAGCAAGATCAAACAAAAACTTTCCGAGATACTTTTGCTGCAAACAAGGAAAGGGACAAAACATCAATAAGAAACATGGCGAGCGTATGCAAAACAAAAACAGAAAAAATACACTCACAGCTTCAGCAAATGATGGATGATAAGCAGCAACAGCAGCAACAGAACTCTTATCCAAAGTACCAGAAAATACTTGAGCAAGAAACCCAGACACAGCAGGGTCTAAAGGATGCTTCCGAGGATCCACCGAATGCGCCCTCAAAAGACTAGAGAGATCATTGGAAGGAGGGTCCCGACTAGCGCTCGGACCTATAGTAGCCAGACTTGAAGAACCTAAACTTGGCCGTTGAACAACAGAGTTAGGAATCGGCGGAACACTCGCACCCGATGCGAAAACACCAAGTGGAGTATCGATGTTGGATCCATATTGGTTCAAGGTCAATTCTGGTTGATCAGGGCGAGAAGCTTCGTCATCGAAGGAGGAGCGTCCTTGTGAGGGCACAGAAGTCTGGGAATCCAGCATCCTCGGCATCCCTTGGTCGAGATTCTTTCCTTTAGGAGTCCCATCATCTTCGGTGTTTTCATCATCTGAGTCAATAATAAGCATCTGCTTTTGCCTTCGAGTAACAACTGTGGTCGCAGGACGACCAGCATCCGAACCTTTCCTCTTCGTGATCAGGGTCTTTGCCTTCTTTCGACTCGGATCATGAGGGGGTAAAATTGCAGTATCACCACCATCAATTAACACATCATTCTGCTGATAAGCAGTCAATTTATCAGGTTCTAAACAGAGGCAAATATCCATACCTAATGCATAACTGAGGCAGGAAGTGTTCATCACCTGATTAATTTCCCCCTTCTCAGCAGGCGCTGATTTCAAAGATCTTTTCCTCTTATTCTTCGGAGCACCACTTTCGTCCGAAGCTTCTTGACTTTTTGCTTTCGCTCTATCTGCTTTCTGAAAGCATAATTTGAGTGAGGATAAGTCTCCAAAAAAAAAAAAAAAAGGGACAAAGGAATTTCGAAAAATACGCCTTACCTTCTTCTTAGCTAGAGCAATCTTCACCTGAGATTTGGCACGCTCATCCTCGGAGAAGAAAATTCTATAAAATTCAACAGTACGGAGATTATGTTCCGAACTAAACTTCGTACGTTCAACCTTTTTGTCCTCGTCTTCGTAGCCATACAAAACAGGACCCTCGATGAGCATAGGCTTCGTAAACCATGCCTCGTCACTAGAGTGGCGAAGAAGCGTATTCTTTTTGGATCCCGAAAGATCTACATCGCCAAGAGGATTAGAAGAATCGGCTATTTTACCCAAACCCACGCTCCAGGGAGCTTTCTCTTTGGATAAAGATTTCTCCACCCTATAATATTGGAAAAATCTTTCGACGGTCCAGAATTCGGAAGAGCGACGAAGCCCTTTGGGAAGCTTTTTATAATAATACGATTTACCCTCCGAGCGAGCAACCCACTCACTAATAACGCGGATGGCGTTTCCGTTCAACTGCATTACCCCACAGGGAGGGTTGATGCTGGAATAAATAGCATAAAAAAGGGGATTGGATGGATTGTACAATGGTATGGGAAGTCCGGCGCCGAGTTGTTCACCGGAAACAATTAGTCTTCTGTCACTACACTTTTGATCGGCGAGCAGTTCTGGGGATATAATCTCCTTCCCTAAGCTTGTGCAGGAAAAAAGGGATGATTTAAAGCCGTAAGCACGGGCCCTTTCTTCCCATCCCATCTTGTGAGGATCTAATAATTTGCAAGGTGCTAACTCAGTGACGATAGCGTCTGAAGTACTCGCAGAAACATCGGCGGCAGCCTGCGATAGAAAAGAAAGTTAAAGAGAGGAAAAAGAGATTAAACCAAAGCAGTGGCACAAAAAATCGAAGTACTCACCATGATCTCTGAGAGACGAAGAACAGAGAATTAAACCGCTTCTGGAAAAAATACAGAACGGAGAGAGAAGAGAAGAAAGAAGAAGCGACAAGACGAGTTTAAATAGAGAGTTAAAAAACCTGTAAGGCAGGAGGAAGGTCAAAGAAAGATAGGGGTTTCGAAAGGCACGCGAAGGTACATGTGTCAGTCAGAAATTAAGACGAGGACACGTGTCGAAGAAGGCGGAACGCCAAAAGTTTTCTTTTCCGAACACCTTCGATCTTCGGATAAGAAAAGAGGCAAACTGTAGGGGGTAAAACCCGTCGGACCACGTGTCTCGCATCCCAGGCATATAATCATGCCGAGAGAACCACACCGAGAAAAGCAGCAGCGATGACTCGGATTGACAAAGGAAAGGAAGCTACACGCAAGCAAAGTAAAGACTCGGGGATTAAGGGTTTGGACTACGTCGAAGGACCGAAGCCCAGGATCCAGCTTCG
>JAJJMA010061871.1:0-11394 GCA_023529015.1 Papaver nudicaule
ACATTCCAAAATATTTACGCCTTGGTTTGGTAGGCGTAAAACATTCTAGGGCAAAACTAGGGCATCTTTTACGCCTTGGTTTGGTAGGCGTAAAATCTTTTACGCCTTACTTCATGAAGAATCGCAAGGCGTAAAACTAACTGGTGCGAAAAAAAACAGCCCCAAATCGATGATTCTAACCTAAAAAACAATGAAAACATGATTGAAAACATGGGGTTTGTTCAGAATTAGTACATGAGACGCATATTGGGGTCTTTAGACTGATTAGAGACAATGAATTTTTCGTATCGGCGATGAATCGAGACGAGGAACGAAGGAATGGGAAAAATGAAGAAGGAGAGGGAAAAGATAACGAGTAGAGAAGAGATAAGTTTATTAGTTTTTGTTTTTGTTTTTGTTTTTGTTTTTGTTTTAGGATTAGGGTTATAAAATTTGGGTTATTAGTTAAGATTTAGGGGTGGATTAATCTGTAAGGGTATCTTAGACTTTTCATACCTTTTTGGACATCCCTTATAACTATCCTTTGGATGGTTTTATTGTTTTGAAGCCCCAAAGAAATCTCTGCACCCCAAAATCAGCCCATAAAAAGAATGCAGAGAAAGAGGTGCAAAAAAATAAGTAAGATGGAATTTGAAGTTGGGTAGTAGTCACTTGAAGTGAAGCAAAACAAAACATATCAGATGTGAAGCTACAAATTTTGTAATTTCGAGAGATGAAATCCAAGTTTTCATAATGATCGAAATCGGATTGTTTTAATGAAGATATTCAAAGATTTTTAAACAAAACAACTGATTTGATGGGGTTGTCTTAGAAATTTATTGAACTTGCAGTTTTTGAATTCATGGTTATGATGATTTCTTAATTACGGGCACGTTGGCACATTAGACACTGAAAAAGAGTTTGAAGCCTGAGGTCTCCAGCCTCTGCAGTGTACACCATCACCAGGACCAGGAGAGAAAACTCTTCCATCACTGTCACCTCACTAACATTAGCTGAATCAGCCAAAACGGTTACATCACTAGATTTGAAAACTTGCGGAAAGAGAATTGTGTTACTGAGGTGGGAAACCAAAGGTTGTACAATAGTTGGGCTTCCTCTATGGTCAGCTCCTGAAATGTTTCTTTTTGACATATCCATGGCAGCAGAAGCTGCCCCAAGGGATCCCAGGCTCATACTGCTGGTACTTAGAGGGCCACCATTTAGAGATTAAGACGATGTACCTCCAACCACGGTCCCTTTGCCCATACTCCTACTAAGTGCAATTTCAGAAAGAGCTGGAGAACAACGGTGGCTAAGGAAGTTATGTATCACGAACACCACCTCAAGCAGATACTGGAGCACAAAAATCGAAGAAGCAGTTGCTGACCCATTGACCACTGAACGTGCTGCGATAGTGCTAGTAGCTAGCAGCGGCTGGATTAAATCCTGTTGGTTGACCAGCCTAAAAGGGAATGGAAGATATCGTTATTCCCATATTACGGTTCTGTTTCATATTAAGAAATTTCAGCCTGGCTGTGGCTCTACATCGACTAATAGCACAAGGAATTTACCTCTAGAACATTGACGAAAAAACCATCCTTTCTTTTTGTCATTGAGCTTGTTGGGGTCCTTGCCAGCTACCTCATTTTCCTCCTCTTCATCTGGATTGACCACCAGTTCAATGTTAATTACATAAATATAGCATAGATACATGCAAACTACAAGAAAGCTTAAACTGGATCATGCAACATAGGCAAAGAAAGATTCAAAAGTATGTATGAACAAGCCACAAGTACAGTGAGATAGAGCATCGCGGTGGAATCAAAATTATACAGTGTGTGTTAGGTTATGCAAATGTTTCAGAAGTTACTGGTCTAAATACTCACAACAGCACTTAGAAGTATGCAGGGCATTGATTGCACCAGTCAGATTGAGTTACAGACATGTCAGAGTCCAGTGCCCTAAACAATTCCAAACTATAAGCTGATTCATGTAGTGTGTTTAGTGAATAAGGGTGACCTGAAGTTGATCCACATTTTGAGAACTAGGCAATATCTCAATTGAGGCCTTGCAGCACCTCAATCCCCACACATGTAAATACTTGGACTTTGTCAAACACGCATAACCAGAAAAGAACTGGTATAACCATAACTTAAAAGTGGACCTAGCCAAATATACTAAGCATGTCTAAGATCCTACATCCATTCTATGAATAAAATAAAGGGAGTCAGAAAGTCTTAGTGTCTAACCGAAGTTTCGGGACACACCTGACCCTGACGACTACAATCAACACCAATCTAATCTTCGGAGGCTATATAGTTTAAAACCCATTCAAAGTAATGTCATCTCAGCAAATTGCGTCTCCACGATTATAGGCAGCACATAAGAAGGAAACAAACATTAGACAATGTTTCAGATCGCTCAGAGCCTTATTTAGTATATTTATTTCGTTCTATTTAGTATGATGAATAGTATGATGATCTTAAACACACATACACAGAAAACGTCATTTCACCAGAACAGAATGAAATAAAAACATACTAAATAAGTTAAGTGATCTTAAATATACATTTACCTAAACGTCATTTCACCTAAACAGATCACTGAAAGCTATAATCCTTGGAAACAAAGGCTGAGTTCAATCACTACCAAGTCCTAATCCTTTCCACTGGAGAATAGGATTTCACAAAGAAACAAAGTAAGAGTCTGGTAGCCCAATCAAAGCTGTGAATAAGCTATTAATTGCTACTTGATTACTTAAAATGAGTTGCTAAACAAGGAAACCTGGTGTTAACCAGCATTTCTAAACAAGTAGTTCATTAAATGCTATCCTACAATGCCCTAAGCGTACCACACACCAGGCACCTCCAATTTGCATAAAAAGAACAAATCTCAGTTTGACAGAATTAATCAAAAATATGTCTAATCACAATAACTTAATGGTCAGCCAACTAGCCCAAAAACTATAATGTTCACAGGATATAGAGTTTAAAGTCCTTTGGAAGGAATTCGAATATGCAAACAAGTACATTATACAAGCCAAACATAGGACGGTGTTTTAGATTAACCTACTCCAGTTCTAATTGTACACAAGACCTATTTTAACAGAGACTACTGCAGATAACACTTGGAAAGTGGAAACTTAAACATCAACAAACACTGCCTTTTTCCTATCATTTTTTCTTCAATCCTAGTCAACAGATCTTTTAGTTATTATTGAATGGTATGCAAGCATATGCAACAAATTTTAGATTCAAGTGTCCAAACTACAGCAGTAAAAGAAATTCAGATTTATCTTGTGGTTGATAACATTTTTTAAGGCAAAAATATCGACAAACACAGGATGACGCGGATGGAAAGTTTCACATGAGATGAATCTCAGTGATGATAGTGTATCTGACAATTAAAACACCGTAGTGACTTCAAAATTCGATTCAAATTGACCTACATAGCTCTTTCAGCGACATAGGATATTGAACTGCTACGCAGGAAATGAGAATTAACTGTCTATGTCCCAAGCACTTGTCTCATATAGATTGACTTAATCTGCGTATGAGAAAACTTAAAACTACATGTCTATGATAACGTAATTGGAAAGAGCAGTAAGCATCAGAAAAAAAAAAAGTGCCGTGATTAGCATGAACACATGATCATAACCACTAAGATACGCAAGATCAGCAGACCACCATGTAAAAGCATACTAGGCACGGTTGGGTATAGAGAGTGTATCAGGCTTTTGAGAACTCCGGTGTATCAATTTAAAACTCTACTGTACAAGAACCAGACATTTTTAAATGACATGTTAGCATTTCCCCAAAGAAAGTATTCTTTCATGTAAGACGTACACTTCCTGAGACTGAGACTCATATCAAAATTGGGTCTTGTTAACCTATGACCCCATGCATACTGTAAGGAGCATTACCGCTCATTTGAGTAAGCATGGTTCACAAGTTAACACCACCCAAATTTGGTTTGATAACCCAACAGAAATCAGCATCAAACCTATATATGGGCTGCTAACATATCACAAAAATTGAATAACGCTTTCAATTATTAGGATAAAAAATCTGGAGATACAGCTTTATCAGCAGTATTGAACAATCAGCAGTATCAAAACATGTAAAACTGAAACATAAAATAAATTTACCTCGTTTTTTCCTGCATCAGGTTCAAGCTTCAAATCCAGAACACCACTTACCCTCAAGATCCCAAATCTTAACACCTTCCTCGGTTGCAGCACAAGAATAATTTCATGAACATTAGAACTGCTCTGCAGTTATTTTATAAAGAAGCTGTTTTAATCTACCTCTCCCAAGAATTCAACGACAAAATCGCCTTCACCAAAGCCACCTCTTGTTTGCTACAAACAGTCCCTGCCCCTGATTGCCACATTCCACAAAACAAGAAAGAAAGAAAGCTGTAAGCTAAGTGAGAAGCAAACATCCTGTTCAACGCAAAAGAAAAGGAAAGAACACAGTTCATGCAGGATGACAGACTGGAGCCATACCTTTCTGTGGGCAACATAATCATCACCAGGACGATTGTCCATTGCCTTTAGAATTCCACGACACATTCTCATGGACCGCCTTTGTGGGGAGTTTTTCAATCTTCTCAACAATGGACCTCAAGTTATAAAACATTGGAGCATTTTCAACAGTAAAGCACCTGACTTACCTATCCAAGGTGCAGAAGCATATCTTTAATAGACAAATGCTTCTCTTGTGGTGACCAGTTCATTTTTTCAGGCATTGAGTCGAGAAGAAGGTTAGGACTTAGGAGTACAAGGATCTATACCGTAAACCTCTTGTTCTAGGACATCATCTCCAAACTTATTTCTTGGTTTGTAGTTTGTACTCCTTCATTTCAGGAATCTCCATATCTGACTCATCAATATGTCATCTTTCTGTAATTTGATCGTCTCAAAATAGTTCTCAGGTTTCATACTTCCTCTTCATCTGCTACAACAACATACAGTTTTGATTAATGACTTCATACATCTTAACAACAGGAGAAACAAGGCCTAAAACAACCCGTATTTGGATAAGCATACAACTTCTCGAGATAAAAGGCACGTTTAAGGGGTCAATGCTCAAGGCCATGCGGGTTTTTGCTAGTACGTTGCTTGTGGCATTAATACTCATAGAAAAATTGAAACATAATAGAAAAAAATAAATAAAAGGAGAGTTGATTAGATGACAAAAATCAAGGTACTGGAGAATGTTCAGGCTGTTGAATGGAATAGCTCAGATGTACAATGTGACCTCAATATTTATCTATGCCCTACTGAAAACAATGTAACTAGCAGAGACTAGATTACAGGAATTCTATTGACCCCAATCCCAATGGTGAACAGAATCCAAAAAATAATAATGGGATCCTCGGCTGGATTTTTAGCAAAGTTTGCAAGGATCATACGAACTTTTTAGCAAAGGAGTTCTATGATCGTCCAGAAGAGAAATGGCAACCAAAAATAAAATAAATCAAGGAGGCCTATGATTGGTGTCCTGAATCATTACAAGGGTGGATGTCAGCAGTAAGCCTTACAATGTTTACTCACAATGCGGCTCGAAAAAAGGCTTGGGTATTAACTGTGACAAGTAAACTCTCAGTGGGAATTGAAACAACTGAAACAATTGTTCAACATTATTATGACTGTTCCGTCATAAAAAACATCACTTTAGTGCCCTAATTTGTCAGTTCAAAATTATGATATGAACCTCAACTACCATTAACAATTGTGAATTCTAAATCTTACCCCCCCATACCCCCCATACATTCATGTTACTACACCTACAGGAGTGGAACCTGCACCTCCTACCCCAAAAATCCCAGAACTAGCTTAATCAAAATCCCATGGTTTTAAACATAAAACACCCACTCAAACAACACACGCACATTTCAAGGCATAGTCCAATACACATGTAACGTACACAGAAACAACAGTACACTTGCGCTGCAGTTCACAAACAAGATTGAGTACAACACACTAAGTCAAGACTAATTGACATGTAGCAGTTGCAAACTTGGCAATACATACGGTAGAAACCTAAACAAAGTTATATATAACAGAAGACTTGCTAATACAGTTATATTTGACAACAAAAGAAGTCCCACATGGTGTCTTGCATACACCCAACAACGGACTTCGGATGAGACCATGGTGTGTATATATGAAAACCAAACTACAACATAAAACGCAGGTCGTCATCTGTTTAGAACTACCCCAGATATCCCCGTGATAACATTCAGTTTTTTACCTCAAAAGATAAAAATCTATTTAACTTTAAGAGATACAGTCGTTTAACCAACGTTTATGGTGCTACTGCATCTCATCTCATCCTTATTTTAGGCGAAATGCATTTCTCTTTTTTGAGTAAAGACTACGACTATCAAATTCCTATCAAGTAAAACTAGAAAATGTCTATAATCTCAGTACCTGACAAGTGAAGCATTCATAATGAGGCGCTGAACATAATCACCAACGGCATTTCTAAGCTCTTCAGAAGGATGATCAGCAATTCTCTTTTCATCTTTCATCCATCTCTCTCGTTCTAAAGGACAAGTAACGAATACCACTTCATTAGGCAGTAAACCATTTGGTTGTGCTGAGCTCTCCTAACGCCCCATATAAAGGTTGAACACAAACTACCAATCTTCTTCTTTTTCTTCTTTAATCTCAATAAAGGTGAGACCTTTATGAATCAAAACAAACCCCAATCTCCTCATCAAAATCAAAACTAACCCCAATTGAAAGTGGAAGATGCGGAAGGAATCAAAAGGGTGAAACTTGATTGAAAAAAGATTGAAAATTGATGAAGAAACAAGATCGATTTGAGTAATTAGGGTTTCAAATTCGAAAGGAAAGAAAAATGGGTCTTTCATCTTCTCACGAAGATGAGAAAATGTGTAAAAAAAATGGAAAATGGGAGTGTCTTTTCTCTCTCTTCTTTCTCTAGGCCTAATCATCAGCCATGATCAGATTTTCTTTGGGTTTATGGTGGTGCATGGGACCCATATCACAAAGGGGTCTATCCCTACTCGTGGGACCCACATCATTGCCACATCGACAGTGTATTTTGAAACGATAACATGGTTTAAAGTTACAACACTAAATTTTTACTAATTTCTAACAACATAACATGGTTTTGAGTTGGAGCATGAGCACTGATAAATCTGACAGTAAAATGCAAAACTAGAAGAAGAAAGAAAGAAAGGCATCACCTGTCTCATTGGAACAGAAGACATCCATACCAGTCATCTCTTCGACAGCAGTCATTCTCTCTGTAATAGCACCTTGTTAAGAGACCCTGTGGGATCAATTTAAGACTATCTAAAAATCACAAAATGTGCAATAAACACAGCAATAAAAGGGCTATAAGAGCTTATAGATGTTCATCATTTTCACATTTCTCCATCCACTGCCACTACCAAGTTTGTATACATGCATACTTCCAACATTTGGGTCTCTCCCACTAGACATATGCATCTGAAAAACCTTGTACTCATTGGTCGACAGAATATACCCTAATTCAGTCCCCCGGTAACATCCTCGAGATGTTGGAAGGGTAACGAATTCTTGGGTAATTGTTATAGATATAAACAGGTGCTACAGGTCCAAACCATAGTTAGATGCAAATTAAACCATTACATGATCCAACAAGCAATACTTTTTCATGTGGATAGCTTAAATTTTCTTGTTGTTGTAAGAAAAGATCTCTCATAACAATTCTCACCATATTCATATTCATTGTAATAGTCATCCTGCTCTTAATTATCACTACAGAAAACTAAACTTAACTTACCAGAATTATCAGCAGCAATTTTTTTTAGATGATTCAAGTGCAACTACGAAAAGATGGATGTTGAACTAGACTTCTCCAAGGTTTACAAACAAATTTGCATTCTAGATCAACTGAAATCTGTTTTAGAATGAGATTTGGTTTGTAAACCTTGGAGAGATCTTGTTCAACATCCATCCTTTTCGTAGTGTTCTATCTCTATTATACTGGGATCTAGAATTTGATTAGTCGTAACAGATAGCAAACGGTATGTTTTCGGCGCTTAATGGAAGGGCTTCAATCCAAGTGTAACGAAGTATTACCATTAGATCATGATATTAGAAGAAGGAGAACATCAACTTCCTCATCCACAAAACAAGGAAGCGCCATGGAACAATTGGAAGGAGATGTGAAAGGATTACATGATCAGATAACTGCCATGACGAAGGTTCTAGAGGGAATACAACTTTCACTTTCTAACAAAAAAACAGTCACATTGCCGAGATAGTTCATCCTTTAAAGTAGAAGACAAAATATAAATCCATGCATACAATCGAGACTTGAATCCAGAGAAATCGGATGGCTGGCTCAAGTCTTTGGAGGTCTATTTCATCACCAAGAGCTTTAATGAGTAGCAACAAATAAGTTTCGCTAGACACAATGATGGGCAGGCTCTAATTTGGCAGGAAGCATGTACATAAGGTTTGGCTCTTAGCAAGGAACCGGTTACTACATGGAAGTAATACACAACAGTTATTTGAAATCACTTCCATTGGATATCAAGAACGGTTACGCGAGCAACGGCAGTTCATACGACAAGTTAAAGGGCATAATCAGAGACATTATAGCACTGAAATTATTATAAACCTGCTATAAAAATATGCCAAACCATGGAAACTACAAACATCGCTAATAGACTGGTGTTGCTCATTCGTTTATAGCTTCAACCTTAGCCAGATCAACTCGCAACCTCTCAGACGAAACTATATAGCCCAGTAACACAACCTTGTTACATAAGAAGAAACACTTCTTCATGTTGACATAAAGTTTCTCCTTATCAAGAACTTCCATAACTCGGTTCAAGTGAACTAGATGTTCCTTTCTCGTGCGGCTAAATATCAATATATCATCAAAATAAACGAATGATCCAAAAAATGGTCATAACTAACCAGTCGTAAACGTTGTTTTCCACTCATCACCCTTCGCATTCGGATTGGATGATACTCGCTCCGTAAATCCAGCTTGGAGAAAACCTTAAAACCAACTAACATGTCAAACATATCATTTAACGAGGTATTGGGAACTGGTACTTGACGGTAATTTTCTTAGGGTATATATGTACATCATCGAAGCGATTCCCTAAGGATACTTATCACAAGCTTTTGCCAAGGAAATTGGGAGTTTGCAAGGTATTGAAAAAAATTAGTCCAAATGCCTGTGTCCTAGAGTCGCCCTCTGATTGGCAAATCAGACTTGAATCCTTATGACGGATTCGATGGAGAAGTTGTGAGGAAAGAATGTTAGGTGGCAGAACCCTCAAAAGGCATGGCAGATGTGATAGCAGATGCATTGGATGTTAAGCAAGTAGTTTCTCGAAGAGGCAGAAAATACAACCGAGTACTTTTCAAGTGGCTAGGCAAACAAGCTAGTGTGAAAGTACTTGGATTGCATAAGAAGAGCTTAAGAAGATCGATCCAGAAATTTATGATGAATTATGGAAGGTTTTCCCAACCATGCTCAACTCTTCTTAACCCGAGAAGATTGATGCAGGAGCACAGTCAGTTCTGTTGGTTTTGGTTTAGTTTGGGTTTTATTCTTTTTAGGCTTAGGTGGTCGTTGGCTCTATTAGATTAAAGGTAAGGATTTACAGCATCGTTTATACTTATTAGCTAAGAAACCCTAGTAGTATAAATAGGGTCGGTGAAACTTCCTTATAAGAACACTTCTTTTATCCGTTATGTTTGAATTAAACCCTAATTTATTGTGTTTCCTTATAGCACCAAGACCTTGATTAAAACTACATAATTCCAAACCCAACTTACCAGAATTATCAACAACAGATTTATTAAGATGATTCAAGTGGAACTGCAATAAATCTATTGCTGATGATTCTGGTAAGTTAGGTTTAGTTTTATTTAGAGATAATAAAGGGCACGATAAATTCGTATGGTAAGAATAAATTTATTTTTTATAATTATTTTTCTTCATCTTATCCAAAATTTTATTTTATTTTTATAAACAGAAAGGTTTAGAAAAATAGTGGAAATGATGAGGAAAAATAATCTTGCAAAAACAAATTTATTTTGGAAAAAGTATTTCTAATTCAAAGGAAAAAAAAAAAACTAAAGAGCAAAAGGGTTCGAAAAACATTTTAAGGTGTAAAGATCAGGGAAAACAGAAAACTACGCAAAAATTAATTAGAAAAGCATATACAAAATATTAAGATAACACTGAACTAAAGCAAGATTAGGTGAATTTTGGATGAATATTATGATGATCTTACACATACTCAAATGAATAGTATGATGATCCTAAACATACATTCACATAAAAGTCATTTCACCTAATTCTTTGCAGTGTCTCATACAGCACATTCATTCGACCTACTTGAACTACCAAGTCCAAATCCTTTCCACTAGTCACGACTAAAGACTGAGTTCAGTCGCTTTAGACCCCAATTCGTCTATCTACAAAAATGATATAAGCCCTTACTTAACAAAGATTATCGCGGATTCTAAGACTTAACACCCATGCACCGATTAATTAAATAGGATTGAACCTCAGCTTCCCACTACACAAAAAATAAGCACATCAAAACATACCACCCTAATTACTATGAGAACATTTGCAACATAAGGCATGTTGCAAAATCACATTTAACAATGTGAACATCTCTATGTCACCTGAAACTCTACGAACACTAAATGTAATCTCAGACGCACACTAACCGGTATCAGGATAACTAGAGTACAGTACAGTGTTACCTACTAGAGTAACTTCATATTCATGAACATTAGAACTGCTCTGCAATTATCATAAAGAAGTCGTTTCAATATACCTCTCCCAAAGAATCCAACGATAAAATCATCTTTACCAAAGCCACCTCGTTTGTTACGAACAGCCCCTGATTGCCACATTCCACAAAACAAGAGAGACAAAAAGAGAATGAGTAGCACGCAAAGTTTGAAGCAAACATCCAGTTCAACACAAAAGAAAAAGAAACAACACAGTTCATGCAAGATGATACTGGAGCCATACCTCTCTGTAGGCGACATAATCATCATCAGGACGACTATCCATATCTGACTCATCGATAATTTGATCTTCTCCGGATAATTGTCAGGCAAGGTAACAAGCATCTTCCCTTTGTACTTCCTCTTCATCTCTACAACAACATACTGTTTTGATCAATGACTATATTATCTTCACCGTGACTGTTAATCATCTACAAAGGAAAAACAACAAATCAACACAGCAGAAAAAGAGGAGGACACCGAATTGAATTAACATACATACTACTTTCATTTTCCAACACCACATTGTTACATTGCCTTGTTTAATTTGTTTAAATAGAACATAAAACACTAGTGAAAGTGATAGACTAATCAATAAAAGATGTTAAGCTACAATTTGATAG
>JAJJMA010061883.1:0-12545 GCA_023529015.1 Papaver nudicaule
TCTGAAGCCCAAGGCCAAAAGAGTAAGAAAAGACTAACAGGAGGGCTGAACACACAATTCCCACGACTAGAAGGTAGATGAACTTGTCACGAATCCGTAGCCTTTTGAATCACCCAAATCTGAGATCCATAGCTTAAGATATGTCCAAAATGGTGAAAAGTGTCAAAATCGGGCCCGAAAACCCACTTTAGGCCCATTACGGGTTTTATTAGGCCTTGGACGAATTTTCACCGTAAAAATTCTACATTTTGATTAATTATCCGCCAATTATCTTTTCACCCAAGTCTTTTCCATATTTGCAAAAATCTTAAGATTAAATAAAATATATCGGTATTTCGGAAAAAAAAAATGAAATAAAATTTTGAAAAATAGAATAGTATTTTTGAAAAATAGAAATGAATTTTTAAAGATGGAAATGATATTTAGGTCTTCAATCCGAACCGTCCGATTTAGGTCACTTGATCCAAGGATATCATTAGGGGGAAGACACTATAAATAGAGAGCCAATTTTTTTGTTTAGGGGGGAAAATGGTGGAGAAAAATTGAAAGGAAAAATTAACAAGAAAATTTTAGAAAACAATTAATAAGAATTTTTTTTAGAAAATAATTTAAGCGAAAAATTTAGAGAAAATTGGGGTAGAAAGAGCTGGAGACATTGAGCCGATACGATCTTGCGGAAACACTGTGTTGGATAATCTAAGTAACATTTGGTCGATTGCTACAGTGAAAGAAGGTTTGCGCCTATTTTATTAGTTTATTTTATTGATTGATATGTTGAAAGATAAATGGAAAATGTTTTACCGATTCTTTGTCCTTTTATTAGCCTTCCTTCGCCAAGTTTTGTTTGCATGCAATAAACTTTAATTAATGAAACATATGCAACGATCCCTTCTGGCTCATATGCTAGGGATTTAAGTTTCATAAATTAATTTGTCCTTTTACACATCTCAGTAAGTTGAGGTCGTGAGACTTGCCTCCCTTCCATTTTCATTTTACGTGAGTTGGTTAATCTTGATTAATGATAATATTAATAATTCATGATTAATTAATAATAATTATAATATTGATTTGAATGATTAATTAATTTTGGTAATTTTGATTAATGAATGATTGGTTTTGGAGATTGCTTTCAATAATTGACTTGTTCTATTTTTAATAATAATAATAATAATTTTTCTTTGGAGTTTGATTTGATTATTTGAGTGTGGAATCTGATGATTTGATATTTTTGCAAGTTATAACTTAAGTCTGTCAAGTTGTCATATATATATATATTCGTAATCAAAACTCCTGAAATCCCAAATATAAAGTAGAGGCAAATCTTTAGATTGGACGGGCCAGGTGCCTCACACCTTCCTGGCTCGTACCTTGATTCCCGAACCCGCTAGACTTGTGCCTTATTTGGGTCCCAGCTCCCTTAGTTGGGTGGCGGCTTCGATAATAATTCAAAGTGTAATTTCCATTATAGACGCTTAGAGATCTTAACGGGTTGCCGTCCCGTGGATTTCACGGTATCTACCGTGGCAACTTCATTGGGGATTTAGAGAATCTAACTCGAAAAATAATTGGGAATTTAGGGTTTTGACTGAATACGACTCGGTATTTGCACACACACACGTGCACACACCCATATCATCTGCATTCATATCGCATCTTCTGGAGTCCGATTTTTAGGAAAATCCGTGGCTAGTAGGCTGAACCCTCTGGGCGTTATCAGCTGAACCACCACAAGCCTTAGCCCCGTACCAAAGAAGACTAGTCTAACTACGTCTGAGGTATATTCTGCTAAGGTAACCCAAGCCTACCCAAGTTAGTGAAACCTGCATGCATGCATTTTTTATTGTAAATTGCATTCATTACTGCACAAAATCCAAGACATAAACACACCCTTTGTTACCAGATAATTTCCTTTCGTTGTTTGAAAAACAGGAAAAATTGATAGAAAGAATATGGTCGAGGAAACAAACTGGTTAAGTGACCCTGCTTTAGTGGAAGGGTTAATGGAAATTCTTCAAAAGATGTTGGACGCCAAGTTTGCAGAATTAAATGACCAGACCAGAGAATTGACCCTTAAAGCCGTGCATGAGGTTCTGTCCAAGAGGGAAGGTTCTGAAATAGGGGACACTGATGGCAAAGGAGAAATTGATAACAAGGGTAAAGATGATTCTCATAAAGAAGAAAATTTATCCTTAAGGCTTCAAGAAGTTGAAAGGACCTTACGGAAAATGGGTGAAGGTACTGCAGATGCCCATGGGTTATTTCCTTATCCGGAGATTCAATTACCAAAGAACTTCAAATTTCCAGACATGGACCGATATGATGGAACTGGGTGCCCAAAAATCCATATTCGCATGTATGTTGGGTATCTGAAACCATTAGGAGTTAATGATGGGTTGCTAGTACAATTATTTCAGAGAAGTCTGACCGGGATGGCACTAAAGTGGCTGATGAAGACAGAACCAAATCTAGTTTCAACATGGAAAGATATGGTTAATATGTTTGTAAGAAGGTTTACCCAGGTTGCTGATATCCAATTTACCCGTAAACATCTTAAGGCAGTTAAGAAAGGACCGAATGAGCCATTCACAGAATTCTTTCCGCGTTGGAGGACCAAAGCGTTAGAACTCGATGATTAGTTGACAGAAGAAGAGATGGTGGATATTGTAATGGACTGCTTGAAATATGAATACTCTAATCGGTTGATCTCGTCTTACCATGCAACATTACATTCTTTATGGATGGCTGGATTACAGATAGAACGTGCATTAGATACAGGCAGAATGACGAGGTTGTCTAATCAAGATAATGCAACAACGAATGATCAATTGAGTACTGTGACAGTCGCCTCAACATTTACAACACCCGCGGGACAGTACCAAGAGCAAGGGCAGAACTGGAATCAAGAAATATATGAACGTCCAGGGAGAAATGAAACCAACATAACCGACTCAATCTACAAAACAGGAATCTGTTCATCGATTTGTCCATACTAGTGAGCTCTTAGAAGATGAGGTACAAACTGTGAATTCATTTAATTCTACTAATCATCATGTTTTTTCGTTTGAATCAGGGGCAGGTCATTTTGAAGTTGAATATTCAATGAACGTGTCAAATACTGGTCGATTTCCAGCGGAGCCCGTGCATAGCCTTGATGTACTACCGAACCAACGGCAGCAGCAACCCATTTATATTGATGAACTTTTTGCGGACCAGCGACAACATCAACCCATCTATATTGATGAACTTTTCGCGGACCAGCGCCAACAACCCACGTCATGAGGGGTTACAAATCATTCAGAATCGTCGGGCTTAAAACCCGAGGTGTCAGAATCCTTTAGATCCAAAGCTTGTGATGAAGTTCAAAACCTGTCAAGAAGCGGAGGGATTTATAAGCCACCTCATTTCAGGGATAATAATGTGCGTCATACACCGCCACCGAGGTTGAAATCAGTTAGAGAGCCAGAGAAAATACCAGAAGCTTATCAAGCAAATATAGAGAGGGGACTGAACTTGTATGGGTATAAAATCTGCATAGGTGCATCATGTTCTATAGCCCTCAGATCTCATACTCACACACAGTAACTTAAACATTAAGCAAGGTGCGAAGACCTCAAGAACAATACCGAAGACATGTAAAAAGATATTAATCAATGGACTAAACGTATAAAGATTATATTTCTGTTTTGCTACTACAAGGATATGATCCTAAGGAGCTAGAGGAGATACTGACCTAATCCCTCTCATGCTACTTAGGTTACACCCAAAAATTCCAACCCTTACACTGTTTTCCAATCTCGCCGTATATAGGCCGAGCTTGGGTGGTTTACAGCTAATAAGACAAGGGACTCAATCGTGGTGGTGTCAGTTCTTGTCGAGTAAGGCGGTTTCTTCGGCGGTACTCCGAAGATGGTTCTGGGGCTTCGGTCCTTCGAGGCAGGGTCTGAATCCCTTTCTTCTAATTCTTTACTCGGTGTCCTCGGACTTATCTTTCTTTGGTTTGGTCCCGAAGCTTCGCTACTTCTTCCTTGGCGTGATCTTGCTTCTTGGATCTCTGACACGTGTCCCGAGGGGTTTTACCCTCCACAATTTGCCTCTTTCCTTTCCTTGTATCGAAGATGCGAGGAGAGGAAATTCCCTTTTTGCCACCTCTTTCTTACCATGTATCCCCACTACTTGCCAGGTGTGAGTTTTTTGGACACGTTCTTCCTATTCTCGAGGATTTCGCGGCTTTTTACCTTCTGACTGGCAGCGCCGGTTCCTCTTTCACTATTTAAGTTTTGGTTATCCCTCTAAAAATACTTTAGCCCCTTCGTATCCATCTTCCTTGGCACCGGCGCTTTCTTTCCGTGAAACCTCTCAATTCGTAACTTCATATAAGGCGTTCTTTCCGCGTTTTCCTTCATGACCCTTTGTTTTACTCCTCCTATTGTTTCATAAAGTAGATTCTTTTTGAACTCTCCCCATCTTCCTGTCCTCTGATCCATATTGCCTCTGCAACTTCCGGTCGCCGGCGGTACCAGTCTTCCATTTTCAGTGTTTTTTTTCTTTCTATGTCGTCTTCTTCTAAGGTTGATGCCCTTGTTCTAAAGATGAAAGGCATGGGCTTCAAAGAAGAGGGATTTCAGATTGAAGCCATTAGTTCTTCTAGATTGACTCCGGAGCTGGTTGAGGAGTATCAATGTGATGAGAACAGGCTCTTGGTGACATTTCATCAAATGTCTGCAAGGTTACTTCCTCCTCTTTACAAGCCTTCGAATCCTTTGTTTCTTCTCATTCTTTGCTCTCTTCCTAAACCTCGCGGGGTGATGCAACTTACTTGCAGCTCCATTTTCCTTATCAATCAGTGGGTTCTTCGCTCCGAAGATAATTTCCCTGCCGGATCTATGGCGAAGTTCTATTTTACTGCTGAGAATTTCTTTAAGCATTACGAGCCCTTTTTAACCCTAGACAACGAATTTGCTCCTTGGGGGGTCAGCTTTCGGTCCGTGGAAGGTAGCGAAAATATCATCCCTGGGTCCTTGGACTACTCCATGGACGAAGATTGGTACTCGGAACCTATACTTCTTGAGGGTCCTGTGCTCCGAGGTTGGAAGGATTCTGGCCGGTACTTTCCTCGGACCGAGTTTGATGCAGGGCATGAGTTTCGGATTCATCATTTGTTCTCCATTCACTTTTCTGACGAAGATAGAGGGTTATCTCGCTCATCTTCGGGGAAAGGTAAGGGTATTTCCATGGAGCCTTCGGGCAGCTTAAAGCGTTCCCGAACAGATGAGGAGACTATGCAGCAGGTAACAAATACTTTCCTATGTTCTTTTCTTAGAGTATTCATACTTGCCTCTATTTGTTTCCTGAGAAAGACGGGTCCTTATATACAGGGAGAGTCTTTGGGTATCTTAAACCTGAGCAATGATCTGATGGATTTTGAGTATGGGGGAAATTCGGAAGTTCCTTAGCCGCTGAAAAATTCTGTTTTTCAGAAGATTCTTAGGGGAGTTCTGCCCAAACGTCGTCGAGTTGCTACGAGACCCCTGATGGAATCAATGAATGCTGACAAGGAGGTATCAGCACCGAAGATAGCTGAAACGGTTATCAAAGAAGTGGGTGCCGTTAACCCTTCCGTTACTTTGCCTATTACCACCATCGGTGCCTCTGCCTCAGCTAAAGTAGGTCCTACGGCTGCTACCGCTGGTGCTGCTTCGGACGTTGTGCTTACAGATTCTTCTATGCCGAGTGCTACCATTGGTGCCTCTGCCTCAGCGATAGTAATTTCCACAACTGCTGCTACCGAACCTTCTATTCTTTCGTCGGAAAGAATTGTCACTCCAGTGGACCTTCTTGTTCCCCGAAGGGATGGTTCATTTGTTAAGATGAATTCTTCCAAGGAACTTGTTGCCAGCTTTCCGCAGAGTTCGAAGTTTCCGCCTGCTCCGAGTTACGCTGGTAAATATAGGTAATCATATACTGCGGAAAGGTTTAAAGAAGTCCTTTTTGAAAACCATAATCCTAGTGATTTTACTGTTGAAGTTTCAACTCGCTTTGAAGCCTATGCTACGAATCCCTTGGGGCGTCCTTTAGATCCTGATTTCTGCAGGAAGTTAGGTGATATCTTTGGAGGTGACTGTCCCAGGGCCGATTATGACCTTCGCCGTCCACCCTTGTCCAGTGAGGAGAGCTTGGCTATTCTTCAAGCGGTGAGTTGTGTTTTCGTGCTCTTTGCCCGTACGTTGATGTTGCCGGGGCTTTGTGTTAACTGTTTATCTACAATCTTTTTTGTCAGGGTGACTATATGCCTCTGGCCTTTTGGCTCACAACTTCGATCAGGCTGGCGAGGCTGAGTATTTTGAACGAGAGTTTACCGGATGCAAGAGGAGCTGGCTCAAGAGAAAGTTCGCAGTGCTCTTGCGAAAAAGAATTTAATATGTAAGTCTTTTTATCTTCTGTCATTTATGTACATATTTGTTTTTTGCAGCGTTGTGCTAAGAACAAACTTGCTGCTTGCTTAAAAGGCGAGCTGGAAGAGAGCGAGAAAAAACCCCAAGGGGCTAGATCGGCTTTTGACCAACTTCGGGAGAGTCGTCAAGCGTCTCAGAGTGCCTCGGGTAGCGGGAGTTACCGAAGTAGTAGTGATAGAATTTTGGAAGAGAGGAACAAAGCTGTAGAAGATGTGGATTATTATAGGATGAAAAGACAAGAGGACGAAGGTCTTTTTGTTAAAGAAAGAAAAAGGGGGGACCAAGCCGAGCGCCTTCTCGAGGAAGTGAGAAATAAGAATAGGGCCCTGGCCCGAGAAAATCATTTTTTCCAACTGGATATGGATCGTTTGACACGAGAGCGAGATGAAGCTCGTTTGGAAAGGTCAATCAGTACTTCTGGTAGGGTTATGATTGAAGGTTAGAGGAGAATGTCAAAAATTTGAAGGTTCGGATGGCAACACTGAAGAATGTCAACAATGATTTGGTTACAAAAAATGGTGCTCTGGAAGTGATATATGTCTGGAACTTGCTGCAGCTAAGAAGTCGAAAGACTATTTTGCTCGTCTCATTGATGAGTATCGAATAGAACTAGCTAAGAGTGGGGCAATTACTTCCGAAGATGTTAGGAAGAACGCCTCTATGCCTCGCTTCTCTAATCAACATGAGGTTTCGGAATATATGATTTTTAAAGAAAGTAGGGAGCTAACCCAGCTTTTCTTTTGTTCTGCTTCTGTCGTATCCCTGAGTGAGTTTGATCGTCCTATCATTCTGATGTTTTTCGTTTTTATATTTTATAGGTATTGATGCCAATTTGCAGAAGCAGGTTGCTGATGTCGTGGCGGCAAGGGACGATGCTTCCAATCAGCTAGTGAATGAGTCCGAACGGAAGTTGGAGGCTGAAAACAGTGTTAAACAACTGACCCGAGAACTATCCGAAGAACGTCAGCGCTGCTCTGCCGATATGAACAGATTTTCTCAAGAACATGAGCTTGAACGCAAGCGTCGCTCGGAAGAGGTGACGAAGTGCGCCGAGCAACTGTCCGAAGAACGAGAATTTCGCCTTAAATGTCAGTCTAGTGTAAGGAACATGGTGACTGGTTTTGCCCTCCTGCATCATCAGCTAAGACATGGTTAGGCTGTCGAAGAACTTCTTTCCCGATCTGCTCTAACTACTGCCTTTGCTACTAGTATGGCCTGCCGAAAGCATGGTCGTTCTCTACTTAGGACCATTGGGATTGAGCCTCCTACTTATGGCCCTATTGGTGCGCGTGACTCTGATGCCATACTTCCTGGTGATAAATATTTACTCCCTCAAGAGGTATATGTAGCCTTATCTAGGGATGAGCTTCGTAAGAGAGGCTTGCTAGAAAAGTTTTTGAATGGTCCTGGTGACGATGACGACGACGATGATGATGCTGATGATGATGATGATGATGATGATGATGATGATGATGATGGTTCCAAGGACGGAAATTCGGGGAGTCCTGGCGGTGATGCCGAGGGTGTCCATGATGGTCCCGAGGAGGGTCCTAGAGATGGTACCGACGGTTCAAAAAATGATCTTGCCCATGGTGCTGGGGGGAAGACTGTCCGTATGGCGGATAATGTTTCCCGAAGTCATGAGGGTTCCACTAAGGGATGTGCTGGCCGAGCCCTAGGTAATGTCTTTGATAAGGAGAATCATTACTTATTTCAAGAGCCTGCTTTGGAATATAGCGAAGGGGAAAGTGAAGAAGAAATTGAGGAAGAAGCTGATGGGTGTACTGGCCGAGCCCCAGGTACTATCTTTGAGAAGGAGAGTCACTATCTGTTTCAAGAGTCTGCTCAGGAATACAACGAAGAGGAAAGCAAGGAGAAAACTGCGACTGCTTTGGAAATTACCCCTTCGAGGTCAGACCACTTTGGATTTCGGACGCACGAAGGTAATATCCGTGTTGCAAAGATCTTATGGAGGAAATGGAGATTTTTTATGATGCCTCCCTTTGTGCCTAACGAAGGTTTTTCAAATGCTTAGTAGCAATATTGCTCTGCCTCTTTTGGTTGTGTTCTTCCGAATCATTTGTTTATACACATATTTTTTGTTGTCGCTTTCCTTGTTCTGTACTGATCATATATATAAAGGATTCGTTTGTTTGTTTTTCTTTTTACGCCCCTCCTCAAGGCTGTTTTTTATTTGGAGGAGGTCCCTTGGATGCATAACTCACTTGCCATTTTCCGTAAATGCAAGCTAATTAGCTGCCTCAGGGTTCCATCTTCCTCTATAGGTAGATGTTAATCTCATTTATCGTCCCCTCAACGCCTCAGAAAGTGAGGTCCTCGTGGTCGTTTGGTAGTGGGCGCGAATGTATCATCAGCCTATATAGCCTTGATTCAAGGCATCCAACGCTAACGGGGTATCTTGTGGGTAGAGGACTGTGCCATATAACTCGTAGGGCCCTTACGATTTATATGGTCATCAGCTATGTGCCTGCTGTTCGAGGTCTTTTTATTTTTTGGCGTTTTTTGCCTTGGCGTTACAGCCTTTTTATTGTTGGCGTTTTTTTGGCCTTGGCGTTAAAGCCTTTTTATTTTTGGCGTTAAAGCCTTTTTATTTTGCGACGAGGCATTAGGGGAGATATGGCGTCATGGCCAGTTTATTTGTGGCGTTAAAGCCTTTGCAATTATGCCTAGCCAGGTGGGATTTTTTACCCGCCCTGGCAGGATCTGGAGTTTGATTTCGGAAGAGGTTGCATCAAAGGGTGTGATTTTCATTTATTCAATCTTTCTACGAGTGCTGCTTACATAAAAAGTTTCTTTCTAGACGAGGTGTTTCATATGCTTCCCCTCCACTGGGGTTTTTAACTTCTGGCCTTCGAGGTTGATTAAGCTATACAAGTCATTTCCAAGTTGCTTTTCTATGACGAATGGCCCTGCCCAGAAAGGTTCTTGTTGAAATATTCCTGCCTTCGCTAGGCTCGCTCAATTAATCATTCGGAATCTGGAGGCAGCCTGCTGCTACGAGGAACTGTTCTCTATTGTCGGGACGTTGGTCCTTTTTGCTGTTGTCTGGCCTGATGCTTGCCATTCCTTCTTCTGTTTCGGCTATGAATTTATCTATGCTTTCATCAGTGATTCTTGGTTGTTTAGTTTGCCCCGAGCATTCTTTGCTACCTTCTTTGGCCTGAATGTCTATTTCATTACAGGCACGAGCTTCAGAGGGGTCGCCTGGTATTTCCGCGATTCCCCGTGGAGTTGGAAACCTGATCTTTTGATGCAAGATTGAGGCTACTCCCATGATGCCATGCAACCATGGCCTTCCCATGATAGCGTTATAGGGAGAGTCTATGTCAACTACACAAAATAATGTTGGCTTCTTTTGTTTGCCGGCATGAATTGTTAACATTAGCTCCCCCCGAGGTGTTGATGGTTTTCCATTAAATCCGAATATGTTATACGATGAGGGCACCAAAGCAGTTTTCTTTCCCTTCATCTTATCATATGTTTGTCCGAAGAGTATATCGACGGAACTCCCGGGGTCCACGAGTATTCTTGGCATCGCTATTTTTCCCATTTGGAGGGTGATGACCAAAGGGTCGTTGTGTGATCTTCTCTCGTTGGGGATGTCTGCTGCAGAAAAGAATACGGGTTGCTTTTGCCATTCTTCTAGATGATTCTTCGTGACTACGCTAAGTATTTCCTTTCCCTCGAAATCCCTCTTATGGATTCGGTCTGTTTGGATCCCCTCGAGGCCTTTTGTGTGAACGATGGAATTACAGGCGCCGAACCTCGGAATGTCTCTATCGATTGTTATCACATAAGCTTCATGCTTCGGTTCCTCCTTTGGCTGTGGCTGATTTGGAGGGGGATTTGGTAGCTCCAGGAGGTGTTTGAATTGTTCCCTGGCTATGAAGAAATAAATTTGGTCTTGTGCCGTAACGCAATCTTCTGTTGTATGTCCGTAAAATTTGTGGAACTGACAGTAGTCTCTTGAATTCTTTGTGTGCTTTGGTTGATTACCCCTGCTTGTGGGATATCTTATTTCACTGGCAAATTCGGACTGCTCGATAGTCCGAAGAGCATCCTCGATGGGTACGCAAAGCTTTGGGAGTTTTCTATTGTGAAAGGCAGGGAATTCTGGCTTAGCTGTCCCAAATTTTCTGTTTCCTTGTCCTTGCTGGCTGCTGCTTCCTTCGAATTCTCCTCGAGAGATGTTTCCTCTGTTATCATTGTATTTTCTATTGTCATGGTACTTGCCATCTCCGAATTTGCCTTCGTTTCCATATCAACCATTATCCTCTTGTCTTCCTCGCTTCGAAGGATCCCCAGATTGATTATTCATTGTTTGACCTCGTTCTTCGAGTGATAAATTGTTTATTGAGTGGACATGTTTTAAGATGGTTTCCTTTCCCAGGGTTGCTTGTTCTTTGATCTCTTCTAAGGTAATTCTCTCCTTCTGGTATTTTCGGAGATCTTGTAGCGTCTCAAGGTTCTTGGAGAAGAGCCTGTCATATAAAGGATGGTTTTTATCAAGAGCATTGAGGAATGCTCGTACTTTGTCCTTTTCTGTAGCTCCGTTCCCCACCTCTACGCACTGTTCAGTCCATCTGTTTGTCAGACTCTTGGTAGATTCTCCTGGTCGTACCCGGATGCTGAATAATTTCTCCACCCCTGGCTTGGAGGAGTTGTTGTATAGGAAGTGTAGTATAAAGACTTTGGACAGCTCCTCTAAGGACGAGATCGAGCTGGCTGTGAGGTTGTCATACCAAGCAAGGGCTTCTCCTTTCAAGCTAGAGGGGAAATATTTACAGAGCACTTCATCTCTATTAGCGTAATCCAAAAAGACTCGGAGATACATTTTAATATGCAGGGTCAGGTCTCCCGAGCCATCGAAGATTGATGTGAATGTGGGCATAGTGCATTTTATAGGAATCGCCTTCGAGAGGATTTCTGGGCTTAGGGGTGAGTGATTGACATCATTCATTGCTTGCGTGAGTTTAATCCTGTCGCTTGATTGGATCCTATTGTCGAAAAGTTCTGCTCGGAGTGTCTTGATGTGGTCCAACATTACTTGTTGTAGAGCCTTAGCTTCAGCGTCCTTCTTCGTTTGGTTATCTTCGCTGAGTATCTGTATGCTTTCCTTCGGATATACTCCTGGTTCGGTCCTTTTGCTAGATACTGTGATCCCGTGGACCTTGCTGACGCCCTTGGTCTTGATGTATGTTTTGGATACAGAGTGTTCCTTCGATTGAGATACATTGTTTGGACGAGAGTGTCCTTCGCTGCATCCTTTGTAGTTGGATGCAGACTTTTCTGCCACCTTTTTATTTGCTTCAGCTAGTTGCTTTTTTAGCTTTTTTATCTTTCTGTTTTTCAAGATTAACTTTCTGAACTGTGCTGCTCTCGCCGTATTTTCTTCGGTTGGTTGGTGTAAAGGCATGTCGTTGTCGGGGACAACCACTTCATCTCCATCTTCGTCGTTTTCTCAATTTTCTTATTGTACTTGCTGTCGAGGTAGTTCGTCAGCCTCTAGGAATCCTTCTCCCTCTGGGCCTAAGTCCTCTATATGCACTTCGTCTTCGTTTACTTGTTCTCTGTGTTGGACTGTGCTCGCCGCCACCTCGGGTGATAACCCTTTACTCGTTGAGAATCTGGTGTAATGTTGCCTCGAGGAACCGGTCCCTTGCCTCGAAAATCCCATTCACTGCTTCGGAGCCTGGTCAGATTTCGAAGCCATTCTGGTTGTGACCTGTCAGAAGATAAAAACTCCGTGAGGTCCAAGGCGGCTACTGCAGTGTACTATGCTTGTCATGCAGGTTTGTACGTTGCAACGGTTTTTAGCGTAGGTCATATTCGTTCCTTTTAGATATATCCCTAACTATACTTTTTGTCTTTTAGCCAAAACCATCTTTCCCAACGATTTCTTCATAAAAGTTTATTTCCAAATGTAGCAGGGACCTTGAAAACCCTAAAAATAGGTCTACAGGTTTTTTTTTTAATAATTATTTTCTTATAGCCGATCTTAATTTTAAGGCATATATGATGAAAAATCAATTTACCATATTTGAAATGGATTTTATCATGACAAGGTTTGAA
>JAJJMA010061915.1:0-11734 GCA_023529015.1 Papaver nudicaule
TATGGAAATAATGGAGCTGAATCAAGAAAAGAAGAAAAATCATCCAAACGGCCAAAAGGGCAAAACTGTCATTTTAGAGGCAGGTGTTATTGGCAACTCAAGAATGGATAAGGGGCATCCAGGATCACTCACGAAAGGAGAAGATGAACTTAACTTAATGATGACGTCATGATGACGTCATCCAATCATTGCTATGCACAAAGGTGTCAGGTTTTGTTTTTCTGGGACTTGCGTTATGAAATTAAAAGAAAAAAAAAAAAAAAGAAAACCTCACGTCATTGGGGCGGATCCAAAAGAATGGGGGCATATTCTGAAATTTTTTGAAAACCCGTTCACCCAAACGTAATTAGGATATCCCTTATCCCAGTGTCTAAAATACCCCCACACATATTAAGCTACCGATTAACTCAAAACAAGTTACCGATTAAGCTAACCTAACTACAAATTAATCTACTTAGCCACCGATTAGCTTAGGTTGTGTTATTTTTGTTATTTTGAGAGAGAGTTAGAAGAAGAAGAAGAAGAAAAAGAAGAAGAAGTTTTTTTTTTTTTTTGAGATGGTTGTTTTGAGTGAGATTGAGCGGGGTGAATCTTCTTCTCTTGAAGGTGATCATGCTACGAATTCATCTTACGTGGAGGAAGCCATGGATTGTTGGAACTCTACCACTCTAGAGAAAAGCCATGAACAAGAGTGTTTGGAAGAAAATCAAGAATCAAAGAAGGGAAATGAAGTGAACTCGACTCCAAATAATCAGGTAGTTCTCTAATTTGAAACCCATTAGCTTGTAATGGTTGATTGACGTAGGAAAAATCAAAGTTTGCATGCCTTGAATGTTGCAGTTAGAATATTCGGTAGATCCAGACCATTAATGGAGCCACCGATATCCCAACCACCATCCGTACATGCACAATAAAGTAACCATTCGGTTGCTCGAAATCTCTTCTAAGCTACCGAATGTGTACTCGGTAGTCTAAGGTGATTTAATTAGCTACCGAATGTGTACTCGGTGGCTCAAATGGTTACCGAATCATATTGATTTTTGGTACAGAATATTGGCCAAACCTCATCTATATCCGGTGGCTTAATTGGCTACCGAGTGCTGCTTTCCAGTACTACTCGGCAGTTCATATATTTCATCGAGCTACCGATTGTTGTTAATTTTCCAATTTAGTTGTCTAATGTTTTCAATCTTCTTTGTAGCTTGTACCCTTTGGGGACCTTCCCGAGGATGATATTGTTGAATATGATTCATATTTGCGACCCGATACCTCCTCACACTATCTAACTGACTTGGTATGCCTCCTGCACTTGTATTTATCTATGATTTTATCCCGTTTCATTTGGTTTTCTAATTGTTGTGACTTTCTCGTCTAGACATGGAAGCAAAGATATTTTAGAAAGTACAAAGGTCATCCACTTCTTCGTGGTTTAACTTCTAGAGTGTCGGGATGGGCCATAAATCACATGATGAAAGATCATAAGTGGTATATGGAGCACGGTGTGCCAGATGATAATTGCAATTGTAAGACGATGTCGGGGATTGGACTACCTTGTCCGCATAAGCTTGGTAAGTACGTACATAGAATTGATATGAGAGACATTGATCCGTATTGGAAGCAACTATCTTTCACTCCAAATCCCTCAAAGAACCCCCAAGTTGCTTTTATGGAAACGTCGTTGTGTCATCGGATCGCTACAATGTACGACGAGAACGATTTTTCTCAAAAGAAAAACCTCCACGACGACTTGGAGGTGGCAATGCACCCCTTCTTAAATTTAGATGAAGAACCAATGAAGCAAAAGCCACCAGGAAGACCGCCAACCCTTAAACCAAGAAAACTAGAAAGACTGGAGTTGAAGAATATGAAGATTTCGGCCACAAAGCAGCAGAATTCTTCTGAGTGTGATCCTTCTCTGCATGAGCACACTAAAGCTGACTTTACACCGGATCCGGTTCCAAAAAAAAAAGGGGGACGACCCATTATTGACAAAGGAGAATGTTCAAGGCAAGTGAAACCAAAGTCGGTGCAAGAGACCAAATTAAGTGTTGATGATGTGTTGGTAAGAACTACGGTACGTCCTCCCATTCTCTCTCAACATTATTTAGAAGAACTTCCGGAATGTGTACGGAAGTTTGTTTTAGCAACCGATGATGTTCCACGTGATGGAAATTGTGGTTTTCACGTCGTTGTGGAGCAACTTGGAATACGACAACAAGTTTTTATTGACAACCTCACTCCAGTGGGATATACAAGGAAGAAGATGGGAGAGCAACTCCTCAAGGACAAGGAATTCTATATTGGAATGATGTTGGAAGGTAATCGTAGGGATAAATTGAAACAATTCAACGATGATCTTGCCCGTATTAATGGCCGAAAGAATATGAAGACAGTTTTTCCCAAGTATTGGATGCGAATGCCATGGTGTGGATATCTAATTGCGGACTCATTAGAATGCGTTGTCCATTATTTTTCGATTGGGATAGGTCATTGTTCGACTTTTGTACCTACAAGATCGGTTTGTACCGAGGAAAACGTGGGTAGAAGAGTCGTCATAGCGTTTATAGGCCCCGACCATTTCATTGGTTTGAGGTTAAAAGAAGATTGTCCCCTACCTCCCATGGCAAGGTATTCAACCCATTTTCCAGACAACCACTGTACTGCTTGGATTGAGAAGTATGCGTCCAACATAGAAGATTGGAAGGTTCAACATCCCCTACCGAGCGGCACAATTGTTGTGGAATAAGGTATGTATCTTAGTGTGGATGAATTTTGTGCCATAAATTTGACAATATATCTTGATTAGAGCAAGCTTTTTGGGTTAAATGAAATTTGTACTTGGAACATATTATGGTAAATGCACTTGTTTGGATTTATGTTCTTATACTCGGTAGCTCCAAAATGCAAATTATTTACCAGTCGGTAGCTCATACATATTCTGTCAGTACAAACGACTTTAAGGAAAGCATACTCGGTAGACAATACAAGCTACCGAATGTGGACTCGGTAGCTAATGTTGCTCTTATGGTTACCGAATCGTATTGATTTTTGGTACAGGATATTGGTACAGATAATCAGTAAGTTTAAATAAAATTATTTTCTACCGAGTGCATATTCGGTAGCCTTTTATAGTAACCCGATCTACCGAATGGTGCATCACCCAAAGGGAAATACAACCTTATTTCACTGCAATTCATTGGAGGTTTCATCTTCTCAATCCCTACTTCTAACCAGACCTTCTAACCTCAGAACTCAGTATTCGGAGATATGTCGGAGCATACGTCTTAAGATACATATAATGTTCTAAATGCTTGAATGCACCTCCATGTCGTATGTCCCAAAGTACATTGGTTTGTGCCACCTTGAACCACAAAATAAATACAAGTTAGTTACAACCTTCAAGATTGTATGAACATTAATGTGTAAAAATACTCACTTGGTCTTGGATGGAACATCCGCCATGAGATCGTCTAACCCATTTTTGAATCCGAATATAATCTTTGATGATCATCTTTAGGTGGTCGAATGCGTCGCTTAAGTCCCTCAATTTACGGCCTTTTGGATTCCCATCTAATTCAACGTGGACTTCTTTAACTCTCTTCCAAAACATTGAGTGGCGTTCTGCCGGTCATTCCAGGTAAACTCGAATAAACGATTTGATAACCATAAGCTCGTCTTCCTTGGTGAAACAAATATAATCACTCATTTTTTTGAAGATCAGTTTTGGTTTTGAGAGGGCAAGATCAGTTTTGGTTGAGAGGAAAAAATGGGTGCAGAAACAAATCTTAAATAGAGGAACCAACCCCTACGGATATATTTTTCAATAAATAACCGTTGTGGTTGAGAGTTACGAGGTACATTCGGTAGCTCCATAGAGTTACCAAATAGCTATAAAGTACCAAATTTGAAAGTAAAGATATTCGGTAGGCAGTAAAACACATATATACTGTCGAATATTAGATTCGGTAACTCCATAGAGTTACCGATTAGCATGTAAACAAATCTATATTTGCCCTTCAAATATAGCCAGGTCTAGTAAGTGGCGTGGGGATCATCGACTAATAGCCAATCTAAGATGAATGTTGGTGAGTGCTTTAGCAGCATCTTCAGAATCCATCCATGTCGAAATTTGCGAGCCCCGTTCCGCTGCCTCCATAGCGTCTTGAAAGCTAGTTTATGAAATTGTTAAGAACAAAACTTTAGTGTGCAAATACACCATGATTGGATCAAGCTGGAAAACTAGAAGATAATACTCACATCTTCTTCCGAAGTGTGTTTGTCTTGAAATGCAGAACCTATCAGTTGACATATTATACAATGTTCTCTCATATCACCTTTGATGTAGTCAAATCTATTTGCTAGTTTCTCCCACGTGCGTTCTTTGGTATTCCCGGTGAAACCGTGATAATGAACCCCTACACCCTTCCAAAACGAGACGTAACCAGCATTTGGATGCTTATTGTAAACAATGATGAACGCAGTTACCAACGACCCATCCTCCTCCATATCCCATTGCGCAATGTTTGTCATTGGTGGAGTTTAAATCTCATATAGGTGGTTTGATCTAAGAAAGTTGGGTAATATTTGTGTGGTTATTGTTGGGAAGAAGGTTTTTCTTTTATAGAGATCTCCCCAAACGACACTATTTTTGGGTAAAAGTGCCTAAAAATTTCAAAAAAAATTGAATCTTTATATTCGGCAGGCCATTGCTCTACCGAATATACATTATAAATTTGAATCTTTATATTCGGTAGATCATTTTCCTACCGAATGTACCTTAAAATTTGAATCTTTATATTCGGTAGAGTATCCCCCAAATCGAGCTACCGAGTACTGTAACCGTTCTGAAAATGTGTATTTTTTTTCAAAATATATATCCGTTGGGCATTCTAACCATAGCCACCGAGTAGTTGCTATAAATTCAATCTTCCCCAAACCCATCCTCTCTTGCCTTCTTCCACAATGGCAAGTTCATCTTCAAACAACAAAAGGGCCATTGGATCACCAACACAAATACTTTCTTTGTTACGGAAACCAAAGGAACCTATCTCAACACCTCCTCCATCATCTCCTCCTCCTCGTATACGTTATCGAAACTTCACCGATAAGCTAGTTCATGAATACTTTTATGTGTGTACTCCATCTCAAAAACCATTATCTCCTCCTCCATCAACACGAAAGAAAGGTAGTTTCGCTCCGTTTACGTTGGAAGAAGATCTACGTCTTTGTAAAGACGTTATATTCTATTATGAATTACAAAAAAATCGTGGTAGACAAAACAATATATCGAAGTATTTTATATCGAACTCGTGTAAAGACGTCAAGTGGAACTCCATCTGGAAATATATCGAAGAAGACTTCGATTATCAATCAAAACAATATGTGCGAGATGCAAGAGGCCTGGCAGATCGATGGTGGATCATACACCAAAACGCACATGATTTTATGCACTTGGGTCGCTTGGTCGGAGCTAAACTTGGGAAAGATGTTACGGAGGATGAAGTATATGCTGCGACTTTGAAGGTATGGAAACAAGGTAAAGGTAAAGATTTCGAGTACGAAGCACATTACGCCGAACTAAAGGGTTTTCTCATTCGCTGGAATGTTTGTTAATTTATTATTAATCCTTACATTTATTAGGAGTCATTCTAGAAGAAGAACCGAATTTTAATTTCAATGTAATCCATTAAGTTGTTAGTTAATGAAATTTTATTTGTCTAAATCCATTTCAATGTAATTTCTAACCAACAACACTACTCGGTAGCTTCAAAATAACCAGTTAAGCAACCGAGTAGTGTCTCTTCTAAACAACAATAATACTCGGTAGCTCAAAAATGCAAAATAAGCCGTCGATTATGCCTATTTCTACAGACAGAATGACAACAATTAACCAGGTATAATCGGTAGCTTCAAAAAAAAAAACAATTAAGCAACCGAGTAGTGTTTCTATTCTGACAATGCAGTGTAACAAACCTAATAAAACATGAATTCCGCACACATTAAAGGTCTAAAACAAACAAATGCAATCCAAACAAAAAAGTCCAACATCCTTCGACAAAAGTTCAACAAACCACTTACTTCAATTACCACGACCACCACCACGACCTCGTTTAGAACGCATTACCTTCGGGACTCGTTTAGCAGCTCCACCTCTACCACTTTAATCAGCATCGTCTTCTTGATCAGCACTGGTTGAATCCAACGGACGCTTGCTCCTCTCCAATGGCTCACTAGTCTCTCCATACTGCGTAGCATATGCTTCATTATCTAAATTATGCAAAAGTTCACAGGTTTCTGTGATTTTTCTTGTCCTCAAAGGCTCTTTTAGCCTGAGATGTCCCATAATAGAGGAAGTTGCAAACTCAATTCTTCGTTTTTGTATGAAATTTAAACCATAATTCAACACATTTAAACCATAATTTAAACCAAAATGTAAGAAAATTTAACAAGAATACGTACCACTCTAGCAACCATAGCTTTGGGCAATCCCTTAAGGAGAGACCCGCAGGTAGTTGTGCCGCCACCCTTTGTTGGAGGTAATCTAGTTGATATTGGCTGATTCCCATGTCGACGAATCACAAAGGGGTGAGAAACATTCTGGTACCATGCCATGTATTCCGGCGCCACATCACCCTGTCCCACAACCCATTCGCCAATATTCAAGATAAACTCATTTCTCACATTCCACCGAGTCGCTATGGTTGGAGCTATGTTGTGTTCTACCGTGATTGAATCTTCTGTCCATCCGCAACTATCAATATCAATTTTGTTCCACCCTTCGCCCATCATCCTCCAAGGTTCTCCTTGTACCCTCCATAGTTGACGCAGTACACGAGTTGGATTATACATCACATAGTCAAGAGGGTGCCACAAACCCCCAAAAAACCATCTCAGCGGGACACGGGATATATCCGGATTATCCTTCCATGGATCAAAGGTAATGTCATCAACCGTAATGTTGTCGAACTGAATCCGGAGGTCAATCAATTCTTGTGCTTGGATGTGTTTTCTCGCCTGAGTTTGACCTCTAGTGTATATCCACCTCTTCCCATAACCTTCAGTCGATTTCCATTTATCATCTTTAGTTGCTCGCTTGATTTTCTAGAAATGTTCGTAACCCCAAACCTAGGTATATTACACAAAATTTTAGAAGTTGCAAGCGAAATACAAAATTGGGAATCGAGGTTTATGGTGATAGAATTACCTGAAGTATAGCAACATTTCCTCCAATTTGAGCAGTATTTGCCTCGAGGCAGTCCTCATCTCCTTCAGAAGGAATGCAAGGCATGCAGTTCCCCAAGCATAGGTCTTGACCTTGTCAAGATCCTCCAGCAACTGTAAATGGTTGACATCGACCATACTACCTGTCTTGTTGGGGAAGATGACACACCCAATGATATAGAGCAAGTACGCCGTAGCCGTATGCCTGCAAGTTTCTTTAGATATCCCCAACCCCTATTGTTCCCGCGCTGCAGTTCCGCTAAACTGCTCCCTTAGTGATTTAAGGTCGAGCTGTCTATTCCTGTATGTGGCACACTTTTTCCACTCCTCTTCATACTTAGCCGGCCTCCAACCAAAGCATTCTAAAACGAGACGGTCGAGCTCTTTCCAATCAACACAAGGCGTGTAGCCATCTGCAACCGCCTTGCCCTCAGGCGAGAGTTTAGTGATAAAGTGTGCATCTTCTGGAGTGATTATAACCTCTCCACAAGGCATATGCATAGTGTCAGTCTCGCCATAAAAACGCTCGAGGAGGGCTGATATGAAGACCCTATCATGGTCTATCATGGAGTTTTCAACAGCTGGCAACAACCCCGAGGCCTCCACATGTGCAAGAGCTCCGGAACAAAGATCTTCTATGGGCCACAACTTCATTTTCCCGGCCGAAGATACAGGTTTCAGAATGCGAATTGCTTCCACATGATCCTAGGAAAACAACATAAACATGACTATAGGTATGCAACAATAGGTAACCAAATAACTAAAAAAAAACAAAAAGGTTGAACCTCTTACCTCGGCACAATAGATTGTTTGCGCCCAAGAATTTTTGTAACCAAAAAGCAATGCGCCACCATCGTTAGGGGTTCCAGGAGGTTTTTCGTCATCGTGACCTGCGATCATTTTGAAATTCAAGTGGTGGTCCTTACTTTTCTTACTAACATTATCTTCTACTTGATCAGCAGGTTCTTCTTCTTCTTGTTCAATCTGAGTTGTAGGTACAGGAGCAGCCCTAGCTTGTTTTCTACTAGCTCCACCTCTACCTGCACCACCTCCACTAGAAACACCTTTACTAGAACCAACTGCACCTGAATTCCCTGTACTTGGAACACCCATTTCTCGATTCCATCTATCTGCAGCAGCAGCCCTAGCAAGCTTTTTCTCAGCCTTAGCAGCAGCAGCCTCGATTTCTTTTTGCCGGCGGTGATTAACTCCTAATTTCTGACCCCCTTTAGTTCGTGCTGGTAGACTTTCCGGAGATTGTATAGTTAGATTGTAATGTACTGGCTTGTCGTGTCTTCTCTTCGTTCTAATTTCCCGGGCCCTAATGTATACCAAAGTACAAAACAAAGAAAAGAAAAACTAGCATATCAGGTTCTAAAACAAAGTACATGTGTCTAGCACCACTCGGTAGTACATGTATCTACCGAGTAGTGTAAAATTAAAGGCACAGAACACATACTCGGCAAGCAAAAAAGCAACCGAGTGTGGAGAATTGACCCTCGGTAAAACAATATAGCTGCCGAGTACACTTACTCGGTAGCTCGATAAATAAATGAGTTACCGAGTGGTGTTAAACCCTCGGCAGCACAAGCATACTCGGCAAACAGAAGAGCTACCGAGTAAGAAAAATTGTTACTCGGCAGGCAAAATTGCTACCGATTATACCTTAAAAATTTTACAGAAAAAATATGATATGAAAAATCATACTCGGTAAGTCAAAAGAACTGCCGAGTAGTGTATAATCCATAAGTACTCGGTAATTAAGCAAAAGAGCCACCGACTCTGTAAATTTACATACCCGGTAGCTCTCTAACCTACCGAGTTATGATGTTCATACATAAACCCTAGTTTTTTTGGGCGAAAATTGGAAACCCTAATTGCTAAATTCATACATAAGCTTGAGAATTACCTCACTGAAACCATTGGTGGAACCAATTCTGACAATGCAGTGTGCTCTCTCGAATCTCCTTCGAACCAATTTTCAATTTGTGGGTCGGGGGATGAATGTCCGTCTCCGTCGTCTTCTTCGCCAAATTCTCGTCGAATTGAAGGGGGAGTAGAAGAAGAAGAAGAATTTGGACTAGGTGAAGGAGGGGGTGATGTCTCCTTTACTTTATTCTTTTTCGGAGCCATTATATCGACGATGAATCGTTATCGAATCGACGCTTAACGACGAATAATCGACGATGAAATCAAATAATGAAGAAGCAACCGAATATAATTGGGAGTATGGGATGAGAATGGTGGTGAAAGAGAAGATAGAGGCGGAATTGGGTGGTGGAGGAGGGGATGGGGAGGAGAAGAGGTGAGGAAGGGGAGGAGGAGAATGAAATCATTCGGTAGTTTTAGGTTAATATAATCTCTCAAGGGTAGTACAGACATTTTACATGTTTGGGAAAGAATATAACTGGTTTTTCGCCCACCCATTTAGCCACCCCTTAACACGTCGAACTGGATAGTCGAATAACCTAAATTTGCCCCCATTCTTTTGGATCCGCCCCAATGATGTGAGGTAAGAAAGATTTTTGTTATAGGGAGGAAGTTTTTGGATCAAGGGAGTGGAAAAAACGGGTTCAACTGGCTGATTCAAAACTGAGTTAGATCTTAATATTTTATGGACCAAAATATCCTTTAAAGTTGACCCGTCAGATATGTATACTAAACCCACTGATTCATGAGTTTGTTTCAGTCGTACCTACACCAAAAAAAGCTCAGAAACCTAAAACCCATTTTCATTATTCCTTAAGATTTTGAATTCTTTATCACTGAAACTCATAAATCCTAATAACCCAAAGACCCAATTTCAATATTTCATCAAGATATTGAACGGTTTACCACTGAAATTCAGAAACCCTAAAAAAATCTGAAAACCCAATTTTATTATGAACTTGACAGGTGATTATATAGATTTTGAAGGTTGGGAAGATGGCACACAACCCCTATCACTTGATGGAAACGAAGAATCCCAGGTAATTCCGATTGCGTGCCCAGCTGAAACCGATTGCATTTCCAAGTACCATCAACATTCAACATCCGGAAGTGTCAGAAGTGTACAGGGGTCGCAAGTCTAAGAAGCAGCTAGCAAAAGAAATATCGAAAGAACGAGATCTTTCTTTTTATGAACATGTCAACAGAGCTGTGGCTAGTTCGTTACCTTCACTTCCACGGTTTTCTTATTGGGAGGACCAAAAGAATGAAAACTCAGCTGCTTGGTCGAAACGGTATGTGGGCAGGATCAAGAAATATGAAGACATGGTGGAGATTGAAGAATCGACACCGTTCCTTTAATCGATTTTAGATTATAAAGTAGACATATTTTTTTGTAAATTTGTGCAATACAATGCACAAAACTCTTGAAATGCTCATATGAATCCATCCATATAAGAATTTTTTTGACAATGTATTCTCTTGAAATGCTCAGGTAACAGGTTATGAGTGTGATAAGACTTGTTGTTTTTTTTGTGCTATAATGGTTTGCTGCAACTGCTTTTTTGGTTAGTTGGGGCTGAATTACTGTGAGTGTACAGATGGGTGCAGTACAAGGGATGATTAAGTCATCATTACAGGTCTAGTTTGCATCTCTCCTGCTGCTGGTGAAGTAAACAATGGGTTCCGGTAGCTTGGCTTCAGTTTGCAGGAATTAATTGTGTCCGTAGTTGCTCTTTATATAACAGTCACAACCTTTGTCTGTTTATGCAACTCCTTGTATGTACTGTACACTATTTTGAGTTTCAATGAAATTCTTTGTTAAAAAATGGGAGTGTGTGAGTGTGCTATGCGTTTGATGGATATTAACTTTTCCAAATTTATGATCAACTTTTTTTAAAGGTTCATGATATATTCTTGATGATCATAGAATGGAAGACATGAGAAAAAGAAGAAGAAAACGATGAACAGATGTTTATGAAGAAAAGTGTGTGAAAAGTGTGTAAAAAAGTAAGGTTATTTTCGTCTGACTCAGTTGAAAGTTGTGACCCGGTAGTATTAGGTGGGTTGACTCTTTTTTTTCCACTCCTTGATCCAAAAACCTCCTCCCTATAACAAAAGTCAGAAAAGTCTTTGGGTGGTTTGCCACGTGCAGGAAGGAGTTCAAATTTATTTGAACTTACTATTTGCATGATGACGTCACCAACAGGGGATATGGACGGGGACAATTTTAGTGGAATTTGGACGAGATTTACGGCGCAAGGTTTGAGGCTGTTTCGAATGAGTCTTACAAAGAGAAGCCGCTAAGTCGGTGACTCCTATATAAGGGAGTCAGGCACATATCGAAAAAAAAACATCTTTACACTTAAGTTTCCTCCCCTTTGGGGGAGACTCTCTCTTTCTTCTTTTCTATATTTTTCCATGGGTTTTTAAGAAACCTATAATTGTGTAATTTTCGTCGTTATTGATTCGGAGATGTAATCGGAAGCACTAGACATGTAAGTCAATCTGGCTGGTCAATTATAATATTTATTGAATTATTTTATCGTTCATGTTCTACCGCACATAATTAATGTATGATGGAATC
>JAJJMA010061942.1:0-15975 GCA_023529015.1 Papaver nudicaule
AATGAGAAAGAGAAATTCTATAATTCTTTAACAAACTTACTTGGGTGTATTGAGGCGAGTAATCTCTTTACTTAAGACATTTAATGCCCTGTACTTAATGCTGATACAGTGAACGACATATGTCTCCAGCATTGAACATTAATACCATTGGTGTTCTTCGCAGCACTTCGATGATCACCAATAACGAACGCGAATTGATGTAGCACAAACTCCTTGAGAACAATTTCTAAGCACATCTACTTAGTTTTCTTCTCCTCTTTTCTTTCTCTATGTTTCTCTTCTTTCCACTTTTCCTTAATGATTTTTCTCATCTTATAACTCATTCTACAATGAATCAAGAGTGGGGTTTATATATATGATTGGTGACTCTTGGGAAACATCAAAGAGTCTCTTCGTGAATAGTTGTACCCCTTTAGAAGAGTCATATCCCTTATGATACAATGATTCAAATTCTAAGCGAAATGATTTTATGAATAGACACAACCCTTCACAAAATGATTGTAACTAAGTTAAACTTAATTTTTATTCAATTTCCAACACATATTCTGCATTTCTAACAAGCCGTTGTTTCATATACGGTGAAGCCTTCTATTAGCTAGGGAGATAATACAATTATACAAACAACCACTGCATACCTCAACCTTTATTTCTATGTTAACTCTGTGTTGTTCGAGTAGATAAGTAGCAAAAGAATTTTCTTGCGAAAGCTATTCACCAAATAAAACAAAAAAGTGGACTGGAATATTATAGATCCAAATAGATTAATGACTTAATCGACAAATCTCCAACAACAATCGTTTGTTTCTCTTCGGAACATCATTGGGGGTGTGGAAACTACGGTGTTTTATGTTTTTTATTTTAAAAACCCAAACAGATGGGGTGATATGGCAGTGGGAATTAAGTGCCACCTAATACCAGTAGCGGTGCTATCACAAAAGTGGTAGCCACAGTTAATTTTCGTTTTGCATTTAGGTAAAACCTTTTCTGTTAACTCTAGAACCTTGATAATAGGTAAACCTCGTTTATGTTAAATAAAGATCTTATGCCTCTAAGAAAATGTTTTCTCTCTTGGTTGGATCTCAAATTGTTCTCTAGTAGAGGTCCCTTGATCCCTGATAGGTGTGCAAAACACCTATTCAAGAGTACCTATTCTATACACTTTAGTCGACTTAAGCCTCATACATTGCTTATTTTAACCAATTTCTATTTTGCAGGTATTTTGAAATCATATTTAATAAAATGAAGCAAAAACGACTCAATTACAACTTGGAGTCATATGAAGTTGGCGGTCTTGAACACGAGAAGGATACAAGCTCAAAAGTGTCGCAAACATGAGTTATTGGAGGCCTCGGCAGAATTGAGTTTAGGGCATACAGTATGGAAGGGGCCGCTTGGTTATTCCCAACCGGTGCTACACGATAAGGGGCACCCAAAATATGGCCCAATTTCGTAAACAAGGCTAAATTCTAGTTGTCAGAACTACTGACGGAATCAGGAAGATAATCGGAACATCTGAGTTCACAGATTTTGCCAGAGTAGATGGGATTCGAGATAAAATCAAGGCAAGATAGTGATGGATATGTGAGGCTATTATACATCGAAAATACAGAGAAGGAAGGGAGAATTGGCAGCAGCCATTGATGGTGTCGGAGCTAGCGAGATGGTGAGGACGATTGATGATGAAGAATGGTGGTGTCCTGTTTGATTTCAAGTGGAAATAAGCCTTGGGTTCTGCCAGATTTGGATGATGAAGGTCGTTTGGAGCATTTGAGAGTTGCCGTCGACTGTGAGAGGTCTGGAAGTACGGCTGTTGGTTTCCGACGCCAAAATGAAGATGAAGATGGCGACCGTGCGTGCTCCACGTGCTGGTGTTGAAGAGATCCGTCGGTTCTGCGGGATCGACGGTTATAATGCTACTGGGCTCAGTCGATGTGTTAGTAGCCCAGTAAGGTGTTGGGTTGCTGGGCTCGTGTAATGGGTCAGGATGAATCAGTTTTGGAAAGGGTTTATTGACGTGAGAAGGTATAAAAGGCGTCAGGAGTTGGAGATCACGCACTGTGCACGCTTCCCGAGGTGGAGGAAACGCTAGGTTTTTGGGCACGGATTTCGAGGTGGGGCTTTGGGAGAAAGATTGGAGCTTTGCATAAGGGAGTTTTTATGATTTCTAGCACTTTAATTATTTTTTCTTTTGCTTTCAAGAACAACATGAGTAGCTAAATTTCTTTTATTGGTTGAGGATGTAGTCTTTATATTGCAAGACATGTTATTTGCTTAATTATGGAGTTAAACTTATTCATATTCACCATCGATTCTATTCTACTATGTGTTTGAGTGTATGATTGATGTATTACACTAAGATAGACATCTTTTGATTCAAGTGGCCAATTGAGTTAGGTTTTGTTATTATCTATTGCTAGAACTAGGTTTGGAGATACGAAATAGTTGAAGAACCTATTCATAAGTAGCACAATATGATTATTGAGGTGGTGATAGCTTCGAGAGTCATATGTAGGATATAACCTTTGTTGAATGAGCCATTCATGGTGGTTCATTGCATTGATTAGCCTATTTCACAAAACTTAGTGCTCTTAGAGAGTTGAACTCGATTACTCATGGTGTCGAGTTATTCTCTACGTAGTATTCACACATTCATCGTGATGGTGTGTGATGACATTAGGAAATTTCGGAATATTTTCGCGATGATGTATTCTAGGGCTTTTGATGATGATAGAATTAGTCGATACTCCATATATTATTCATATGCATGTTAAGCAATTAAATATGAACCCTTAACCAATATTCTCCACTCTTGATTACTTTCAATCATTCTTTGCGTCTTATTTACTTGCTTTTATTTTATTTTACTTTTATATTAAAACAACAAACATTCCCCCCCTTTGGTTACTTTTAAGTTTTCAAATACAACTGATAAACCATACCTCTCTCTGTGGAACGAACTTATTCTTGCTACTGTGCTTAATTTATATTTAGTGAAGTAAGAGTATTAATTTTGTGCGGATTCGACACGCATCAATCCCTATACTTAGTCTTTCTTCCTTTGTACTTTTGCCTCTGGCTTTGGATTTTACCCTGACTTATGTGTCTATGCTCGGGGTTGTTTTACTAGTAAATTTTTCCTTTGGATTTGTACTAGTAACCTAGGAATTTATTTGTGACAATAGTCGAGCTACCATGACTTTCTGTATGTCAAGTAACCTAGGAATTCAATCTCAGGCATCATAATGCTTACGCCAACTATGAGCGCTAAATTCCTACTTACCAGTGAAGATGAATAGCCAGTTTAGCCCTTTAATCTTTGAGATATTTTGACAATTGTCACCATAATAATAGTTTTACTAATATTAAGGAATCAACTAGAAGTTAGATTAATTCCTAAGAGTAAGGAAATAATAATTATATTTCAATTAAAAATATAAGATTCTAAAACACGGATTGTAGGCCATCTTTCCAAATTTTATGTTGGATGTTGGATTGGATGTTGATGCGGCAAAAGCCGAACCTATCAGACCATGTTCACTAGGACTGTGCAACGGACGGACGGATGCGGATTGGGGGTCACCCGCGTCCAAAACGCCAAATGATGCGAATTGGAAAATCAAACCGTGTCCGGCCCATTCACCCGCGGATTTACGGATTATACGGTTTGGTTGCGGATTATCCGCGAATTTCAGGCATAAAAGAAAAAAAAAATAATAAAATAACTTACATTAAATTTAACAAAAAAAATCTTAGTCTTATATGACGAAAATGTGACGAAATTAGAGGGTTTTTTACTGTGGGAGAGAGTGATTTACAGTAAAAATGTGAGATTTTTAGAGACAGAGATCGGAAGAAGCAATCAAAATGAGCCAAGCCGCTGCCAAGAGAGTGTTTTTAGAAGAAGATTTAGACCTTTAAAAAGAGAGAAAAAGTGTAGTTCTCGAGACAAGAAAAATGAAGAGGCAGGTGTTTATTCGATGGATATTCAACAGTTTCAACTTTGGACTGGGAAGAATCTACCGCCATCTGAGAGAGAGAGAGAGAGAGTGATGCTTAGTGTCAAACGAAGGTATGGCTCCGTTGAAAAAATTGGGCTTGTACTACAGCTAGAATAATGCTGCTGCTGCTGAGATTATAGCCATATAAGGGTAAATTTTTTAAACTCTGCTTGAACCACCACTTTCCCTAGTTAGTAATTCGGGGAGCGAAAAAATGTACACTGCAACATACTAGCAATATGTATGGAAGTCATGAGTAATAAATTATTGAATCTAAACACAAATTATGATTGTTGTTCTTAAAGAGATAGTCCATGTTTTCATATTAGAAGTTCAACTGACAAAACAAATTTGCATGTGCAGATCAAATAGAACCACCACCACCAACAGATAACTCACTCTTTTTTAGCTTTTTTTTGAAGGCAGCCCATAGCCCTCTAAATCTCAATGTTATTCACTCTACGGTTGCGGGTAAATTCGCGGAGTCAAAAGTTAAACCGTGTTCGGTCTATCAAATTGTGCGGATTGGAAAATCCAACCGTGTCCGACCCATAGCCTTACGGTTTGGTTTTTACCCTCAAATTTACAGACGGGTGCAGATCAAATCCGCGATTTCGGTTATTTTGCTCAGCCCTAATGCTCACCCGCAACGATAGGTCCATAGCGCTTTGGTGTAATGGCTTGGGCCTAAACCTGTGGAAAAGTGGGATTTATTTCTGCACCACTAATAAAAAAAATTTAATTAATTTATTTAATCTAATAATTTAATCTCGGAGGTGGCACGAACTACAAAGAAGCAGAGTCGTGAGCTTCAATCTCTTTTAACACACCAACCAGTTCAACGACAAAAACAACAACTTACATGTACATCAAACTGTGAGATTTAGTTTCAGAGATCTGATACCAAAAAGAGATTGACCCAGGTAGAGAAAATGATGATTCAATCATCAACACTAATCATTTCTCTTCTATGTATCACTCTATCACTCTTTCGAACTTGTTATTCAGTTTCAACTGGCACCATTATTCAACCTTCTAAAAGTAGACAAATTTCATGGAAACCAAGGTATGAATTCCAACAAGTTTCAGTCCATTAAATTACTTTTTATTATGAAATGAAACAAACCCATGATTTGATTTTGTTCAATTTTTTTTTGTTTGACTTTATTTTGTATGTCAACAGAGCATTTGTGTATGAAGGGTTTCTAACTGAGGAAGAATGTGATCATTTGATAGCTTTGGTAAGTCTTTTTATGAAAAATCTTCGATTTTGAATGCGGGGATTGATTAATTTTGACTTTTGATATTGTAATTTGTGATTTGATTTTTATAAAAAAATCTTCAATGCAGGCGAAAACTGAGCTAAAGAGATCAATTGTAGCTAATAGTGAGTCTGGGGCCGATATGCTTAGCGAAGTTCGAACTAGCTCCGGAATGTTTATTAGTAAAGCAAAGGTAGTTGCATATTTCATTCTCGAAGAATGTGTTATTGTTTGAGCTTCATTGCATTGGTGTTGTATGTGAGACGAATTAGAATGCATATGTAAACCAATGCGAACTTGTTTTGAGCTTGCTAATGAACTTCATTCAATATTGCTCACAAGCAAGTTCGCTATATTTGATTGTTTCGTGTTACGAATTTGTTTTGAGCATCTTGCAGAAGTATGTGATAACATCAGAGGTTACCAAATGACGCTTGTATCACCCATCATTATCATGTCATAAAATCTATCACTAGCCATTCTCTTTTTCTACTCATCGTTGATCTTGTGTTATGTTGATGTATTGCTGATAACAGATTAAAATGATGTATAGAAACACCCCCATTAAGGTTAAAATTTAGCTAACATGCTTGTTAACTCTTGTGCCTTCTAGGATTCTATTGTAGCGCATATAGAGGACAAGATCGCAGCATGGACCTTTCTGCCAAAAGGTGTGGAATTATATAACCTCCGGTTCTTCCGGTCTTTTCTTTTACTCATTGCACAATTAATCATTATCCATTTCTTTACATTCCTGGATATACGACTACATCCTCAAGGTCGGAAACCACTAAGATTTTTATATGACATAACGGCTAAGTAAACTACGTTTAATTGTTTTTAGAGAATGGTGAGGATATCCAAGTACTGAAATATGAAGAGGGGCAAAAATATGATGCGCATTATGACTTCTTTTCTGATCCCGTTAATGTTGTTAGAGGAGGGCACCGTTATGCCACCGTGCTAATGTATCTGAGTGATGTCGAAAAGGGTGGTGAAACCGTATTTCCAAATGCAGAGGTTAGTCCATGGTTTCCCATTACTGCGATCTAATTTGAGTCTATTTCTTGGGGATATATGTCATATGAAATGTAATCAACTTTTATTGGCTTTGTTATGTTTCATCACTTCCATGTAAAACTGTTAGACCATTCCAGGAATGGGCACTACCCCCAAACCTGTAATAGTAAGACATTTTTGCCTTTGTTTCTATTATCGTACACTATGAATGAACCATTAGATTGCTTACACTGCCTGATTATGTAGAGAGAATTAGAAGTACTAGTATGAGATCTTCCTGGAAAGGCACTTAGTAGTTTTGAGAGTGGTTGCCATTTGATATTCTTCTTTTCATCTTCCTTGTTTTCTTGTTCAACTATTCCTGGAAATAATTTTTATAGATACAACCATGGGATGATTGTAATCTGGTTAATCACTGGAAGAAAACTGGGATTTTTCTTTGTTAATTTCGTTTTCTTGTTGATGATAGGAGCTTCCACAACATAAATCCATTAATAAGGATGACTTGTCTGATTGCGCAAAGAAGGGAATTGCAGGTTAGTATGTGAAATGAAGGTTTTAGATTATTTATTATTATTATTCTATTTATCGTAACTTACATGTTCTGTTCTTGCGAAAATTTTCAGTAAAACCACGAAAAGGAGATGCACTTCTCTTCTTCAATCTCTTGCCAACTGCTGTCCCAGATACCATGAGTCTCCATGGTGGGTGCCCCGTGCTTGAAGGAGAGAAATGGTCTGCAACCAAGTGGATACATGTAGACTCCTTTGACAAGATTGTAGGAAATGGTGGTGGCAGCGGGGGTAGCTGCACAGATGACAACGATAGGTGCGAGCAATGGGCAGCTCTTGGAGAATGCACGAAGAACCCAGAGTACATGGTGGGATCGACAGACATTCCAGGCTCTTGTAGGAGGAGTTGCAAGGTGTGTTAACATGTATGTTATCGTTTTGGTTTGGGAGCATCTGTTGTATCTTCCACGGGTTATTTTGCAGTTCCTAAAAACGGTGTGCGAAAACTGTTGTATTAAAACAGCTCTGTTTGTTCTTCTTTGACTTTGCTGTATTTTTTTTCGTGTCATCCAATTGCCAAATTTTTGTTTCTTGTTTGTACTAATATTAATCAACGCGCTTACTTTAATATCATTAGCGTTTCTGTCAAAGTTAATTGTCAAATGGTTAAAAATGATCTGTTTGCTATCTCATTCCTTTGTTCAGTTTGATTCACCAAGTTCCACTGTACTAATCATGTCAGATGTAGAACCAGGTTTAGCTGTCAGGATTGAGACTTTTAAGCCACCAAAAGTGTTCACACATTTTACATTTTTCTCTTGACTGAATCTGATGCAACCAACTATTGGTTGGTGAAATCCAGTAAGGATAACTTACTGATGTACCTTTGATTCCTTTTACAAGAACATTTATAGTGTTGAAGCGAATCACACAAATTGTTGACAAACATGGTTGAGGAAGACATTTCTCGCTCGAGTTTTGACTCAATGCAAGCTCCTGTGTGTGTATTCTATCCCCTCTCTCACTCTCTGTCTCCATTGCATTTTGAAAATGAAAGAAATGGCATCTTCAAACAAGTAATTTTCCACAAACGATTAATCAGAAAGTAACACAAAGAGTTAGGTGCCACTGCAGTGCACACATCAATTTTAAAAACCACCTACTCCTGCTTAGTGCTAGTTAAGTTTTGACTTTAGAGGTTGTTAGATAACAAGTAGAAACATATGTTTGTTTTGTTTTTTCAATGAGATATAATTCAACAAAAGTAGCCAAGTACATAATCTACAGGAATGGATAACAGTAGAAGACTAGTTCAATACACTCAATCTCAAACCAATGGGATAGGAATGGGGTTGCTCTCACTAGTATATATCCCATCCATAACTCCTAAACATCATCCACCACCCCTTCTTTTTGGAAGTCATCAATCTCCGTTGCAAGACGTTAGCACAGATACTGGTGTTGACTTCTTTTCCCTGGGTTTACAGACTACATAATCATGGTGAGTATCAGTTCATCAAAAATCTGTTTTGATCTTAGTTACTTGGTAATTGAAGGTGGTGTAGACTTGTGAATTGAATTGATTGATGATTGATTAATTTAGAGGTATATTTTCATGTCTTTTGTTAGAATAGTGCAGGCATCTTTTAGTCAATCTTGTTGTGCATATGTGCCGCAGCTTATAGCATAGATCTTTGCATTACCTTAAGGTCCCTAGCGAATAAACTTTACGGTCTTGCAGATTATATATTTGAAATATCATGATTATAGTTTCTCCATGATAAGCTTCTGATGAATAACTAAACATAATTTTGCACATGTTATACTTTACCATTTTCGCAGAGGATTTGTACGTTATGTTATGGTGCCCTGAAAGCAGGATCTGGTTGTGCGACTAGAGCCATATTCTCTGCAGAATGCTCACATTCCTTTCATTTCAGTTGCATCACTTCACATGTGAAGCTTGGAAACCATATTTGCCCCATTTGTGATGTGGAGTGGAAGGATATCCCTTCTGATGCCCCTACTTCGAAACCAACCAGTGGACCGACAAGAGTCGTCCCTATTCTTACTTGGCCATCCCATATTAAATCAAAGCCAGCCACATTACCCTGTATTCCTTTTAGAACGAATTCTAACCCGAACATTACGTCAAATTCCCTATCTTCTGAGCCATTTCACTTCAATGACGATGATCCCTTGGATTTCCAATTTAAGTTTCCCTCTAAGGACAAATCAGTCGTTAGGTCCATACATATCAAAACATTTACTGAATTGTCAACTGTCCGGCGATCAGTAGCACAAAAAGACTTCCATGTACTAGTTAATCTCAAAGCTCATGTTACAGATATGAATCAAGTTAACAGTGATATACCATCTCCAACTCGTCGTGCTCCAGTTGATCTTGTCACCATTCTTGACGTAAGTGGCAGCATGACAGGTACGAAGATTCAGTTGTTGAAGCGAGCCATGGGGTTTGTGATAGAGAACCTTGGCCCTTTTGACAGATTATCCGTTATCACTATCTCATCTAATGCCCGCCGCCTCTTCCCCCTTTTCCTGATGACTGATTCTGGAAAACAACATGCACTGCAAGCTGTGAATTCTCTGTTTGCTGGTGGTGAGACAAACATTCTGGAAGGACTCAAAAAGGGTGCACAAGTGATTGAAGACCGAAAACACAAAAATCCTGTTTGTAGCATCATGTTGTTATCTGACGGGCAGGACACGGTTAAGAATAGAATCCACCTTCAAGAAAAGTTAAGGTTGAAAATTCCAGTGCATACATTTGGATTTGGCGAGGACCATGATCCCGTCAAGTTGCACTCAATTGCCGAGGGTTCCAAGGGCACATTTTCTTTCATTGAAAACGAAGGACTGATACAAGATGCATTTGCTCAGTGCATAGGTGGTCTCCTTGGTGTAGTTGCACAAGACTTGCAAGTACATATACAGTCTCTTGAACCTAATCTTTGTCTTAGCCAACTAAAAGCAGGGAGTTATTACTCTGACATATCAGGCAATGATCGGATAGGATTTATAGACATTGGGGAGTTGTATGCAGATGAAGAGAGGGATGTACTTGTGCTGGTAAACATTCCATCTGTAGTAGACGAGGATTCCAGCAATCGGATGAAGCTGGTTAGTGTTAGGTGTACATACAGAGACCCTTTCACGAAAGAATCCATGACTACAGATACTATAGAAGTGAAAATTCAAAGACCTGGAAATCTTATTGAAGATTTGGTTGTTTCTGTAGAGGTTGATAGGCAGAAAAACAGGTTCCGAGCCGCTGAGGCAATGCGTTTTGCCTGTGCAGCTGCAGATAAAGGTGATCTGCCTAATGCACGAGCAATAATTGATCGTTGTAGAATGTGGATATCAGAAAGTGTCTCTATGCGTGCAGGTGACAAATTGTCTGTTGCACTGGATGCAGAGCTTCAAGAGGTATGGTCAAGGATGGGGAGCAAGAAAATTTACGAGTCAACAGGTAGGGGATATATACTTTCGGGAATGAGTTCGCATTCAATGCAAAAGGCTACTGCTCGAGGAGATTCTACTGAGACTTCAAGCCCTGTGCATGCTTACCAGACACCTCCTATTTTTGAAATGCTAAAACTATCTCGGATGTCGCTCCCAAATTTCCTTCGGCCCAAAAGAATACAGCCAAAATTCATATAGCACTTGCTTTTCTCTTCCTTCTCTGGAATGAATAAACTAGAGTGTGATTCAGCAGGATCCTGTAATGTAGTACAGTAACTTACAGTATATTAAGAGGCATTTACCAGAGTTAAAAAGTGTGGAATAGGCATGTTGTTCCTTACAAAAATCAAAGCTTTTAATTCAACAATCAAAACATTTAGAAAATTGGATGCTAGATTGGTTTCAAAAGAATAAATTCATCAATACACACAGTAGTAGGATTTTTGTGTTTAAGAATGTGAAACTACAAGAAACAAACACCACGACGAATTAGCAATGTAACATTTTGTGAAAACAGATGATAATATGTTTGAAAGATATTTGAGATTAACAAGTGGATCGATGTGGATAACTTTTAGTAATAATATTTGTGACATCGGAAGTTGCTTTCGAAATCTCAATAGTTACACGGTTGATGGTTGTAAGGTGGACATGTCATTGTTCACTGACTAACTATATCTACTACTACCAAATGATCTCTGTCTTTGTCTTTAAACTATCATTTTACACGCCAAATCCTCTTTGGAGTTCCTAATCCCTGCAATCGTGCTAAAGTGGGACGGTTGCCCAAAGTTTGGTGTAGCCCAATGAAAATTAGGATATTTAAGATAAAAAGGCTGCGAAATCTAAGAATTCTTGCGCATATTTAACCTCGCGTCATTAAGGCAGACCCAAAAAATTTAAGGCAGATTTGGGTTATTCGACGAGCCGCTTGGTCGTGTTAAGGGGTGGCTAAATGGGTAGGCGAAAAACTTGTTGTACCCTTTCCCAAAAACGTAAAATCTCACTTATACCCTTTCGCTAATACACTATAAACCCCTAAACCTACCGAATGAGATGAAAAAATTCAGTCTCCTCCTCCCCTTCCTCACCTCTTCTCCTCCCCTTCCCCTCCTCCACCACCCAATTCCGCATTTATCTTCTCTTTCACCACCATTCTCATCCCATACTCCCAATTACATTCGGTTGCTTCTTCATTATTTGATTTCATCGTCGATTATTCGTCGTTAAGCGTCGATTCGATAACGATTCATCGTCGATATAATGGCTCCGAAAAAGAATAAAGGAAAGGAGACAGCACCCCCTCCTTCACCTAGTCCAAATTCTTCATCTTCTTCTACTCCCCCTTCAATTCGACGAGAATTTGGCGAAGAAGACGACGGACATTCAACCCCCGACGAAGAAATTCACAATTGGTTCGAAGGAGATGAGAGAGAGCACGCTTGTATTGAACGAAGTGGTTCCACCAATGGTTTCAGTGAGGTAATTCTCAAGCTTTATGTATGAATTTAGCAATTAGGGTTTTCATTTTTCGCCCTGAAAAACTAGGATTTATGTATGAACATCATAACTCGGTAGCTTATATAGCTACCGAGTATGAAAATTTACAGAGTCGGTGGCTCTTTTGCTTACCGAGTGCTTATGGATTATACACTACTCGGCAGCTCTTTTGACTTACCGAGTATGATAAGTCATATCATATTTTTTCTGTAAATTTTTTAAGGTATAATCGGTAGCAACTTCTCCTGCCGAGTAACAATTTTTCTTACTCGGTAGTTCTTCTGGTTGCCGAGTATGTTTGTGCTGCCGAAGGGTTTAACACCACTCGGTAACTCATTTATTTATCGAGCTACCGAGTATGCGTACTCGGCAACTATATCAAGCTACCGAGGGTTAATTCTCCACACTCGGTTTCTTTTTTGGTTGCCGAGTAAGTGTTCTGTGCCTTCCATTTTACACTACTCGGTAGATACATGTACTACCGAGTGTTGCTAGACACTTGTACTTTGTTTTAGAACCTGATATCAAAGTTTTTCTTTTCTTTGTTTTGTACTTTGGTATACATTAGGCCAAGGAAATTAGAACAAAGCGAAGATTCGACAGGCATGAACAATACAATCTAAATATCCAATCTCCGGAAAGTCTACCAGCACGAACTAAAGGGGGTCAGAAATTGACCGCGAAACACCGCAAACAAAAAGAACAGGAGGATGTTGCTGCTAAGGCTGCTAAAAAGCTTGCTAGGGCTGCTGCTGCAGATAGATGGAATCGAAGTAGCCAAAGTAGACAAAGTTGTTGGGGTCTTGCTCCCTTATCATAGTGAGGATTTGATTCCCGGTACTTGTGCCCATCATCGCCCTTACAAGATCCATTTGAGGTGGAGTCAACTTAGCATAAGGAACGTGCCCAACAAGACTTTCCGGATCATCATGGTTGTGATAACCATTCATTACTTTCATTCTCCACAATTCATCACGTCCTAGATTAAAAAGAAGCTTGAACGGACAATCAGTCTTCTTTGAATGAGTATCGCTTCTTTGAATGAGTATCGTAAATCATGTCGGTCTTCTTTACATACTTATAACCCTTTGCATTATGACTCTCATCCTTCCTACCGCATTCACAAATCATTTCAAACCTATTCCACCTTGAATTTCGACCCGTGGTTACTACGCAATGATCTCTTTTGCACGCACCTCAAGCCAAGCCTTTGCATCTTTCCTCTCTTTCCATGTCTAGACGAGAAAGTCACAACAATTAGAAAACCAAACCAAAAGGGATAAAATCATAGATAAATACAAGTGTAGGAGGCATACCAAGTCAGTTAGATAGTGTAAGGAGGTATTGGGTCGCAAATATGAATCATATTCAACAACATCATCATCGGGAAGGCCCCCAAAGGGTACAAGCTACAAAGAAGATTGAAAACATTAGTCAACTAAATTGGAAAACTAACAACAATCGGTAGCTCGATGAAAAAGACAAACTGCCGAGTAGTACTGGAAAGAATCACTCGGTAGCTAATTAAGCCACCGAATATAGATGAGGTTTGGCCAATATTCTGTACCAAAAACCAATATGAATCGGTAACCATTTGAGCCACCGAGTATACATTCGGTAGCTTAGAAGTCTACCGAGTATACATTCGATAGCTTAGAAGAGATTTCGAGCGACCGAATGGTTACTTTATTGTGCATGTACGGATGGTGGTTGGGATATTCGGTGGCTCCATTAATGGTCTGGATCTACCGAATATTCTAACTGCAACATTAAAAGCATGCAAACTTTGATTTTTCATACGTCAATCAACCATTACAAGCTAATGGGTTTCAAATTAGAGAACTACCTGATCATTTGGAGTCGAGTTCACTTCCTTTCCCTTCTTTGATTCTTGATTTTCTTCCAAACACTCTTGTTCATGGCTTTTCTCTAGAATGGTAGAGTTCCAACAATCCATGGCTTCTTTAACGTAAGAGGAATTCGTAGCATGATCACCTTCAAGAGAAGAAGATTCACCCCGCTCAATCTCACTCAAAACAACCATCTCAACAAAAAAAAAAAAAACTTCTTCTTCTTTTTCTTCTTCTTCTTCTTCTTCTAACTCTCTCTCAAAATAATAAAAATAAAACAACCTAAGCTAATCGGTGGCTAAGTAGATTAATTTGTAGTTAGGTTAGCTTAATCGGTAACTTGTTTTGAGTTAATCGGTAGCTTAATATGTGTGGGGGTATTTTAGACACTGAGATAAGGGATAGCCTAATTACACCCGGGTGATCGAGTTTTCAAAAATTTTCAAAATCTGCCTTAAATCTTTTGGGTCTGCCTTAATGACGCGAGGATATTTAAGTGGTCTTCAAAGAATAACACGTGCTTTTCTAATAAAACTCTTGTGTTAATAGATCTGGTCCGGACTCTTTTTTTTTTTTTTTCCAGAAAAAATTCCTCAAAGACTTCCGTTGGGTTGGCATTTAACACTCTCGAAATCATCTGTTAACCTCTATATCTAAGAGTATTAATATCGTGGACCATAAGTGCGCATAATGTAAAAAAAAATACTGGAATACATTGGGGGCTATGGTGAAATGGAGGTTTTAAAATTATGTCCCAACCAATATCCATTTATATGCGGTGTCTCAAAGTGATAGAACTATTATATTGCCCTTATCCTAAAAAACTTAGTTGATTACCTCATCATCATTCATCATCACAATCATTTCATCAAATCTCCTTCATTCATCATTAATATCATCTTCTCTATCATCAATATCCTTCTCATATTCAAAACAAGCATTCATAATTATCAAGTTCACTAACAACATACAATAATCTTCTTCATCCATACCAACAATTTCATCACTACTGGATTTCTACTCCATTTAAGATCTCTATAAACCCAAAAAATCCAAAGAATCAAAAAATATAGATGCTCTATAACTAAATCCAGAGTAGCCGTGGTTGATGATAAACACCATGACGATTTTTCATTTAAAAAATCCATGATTTTGGACCAAAAAAATGAACCAGCGTCGTCACATTTAAATTGTCGAGAGTGATAACTTCTAGTTTGGAGGCATCTTGCTGCCTCTTTACTTAGATCTTCTCTATTTTCTTATTCTGAATCTTATTTCCATTATTGATCTTGATAGTGTCGTTTAGTTTTGTTTTTCATATATGATGTTTGTCAACCATCTTCATTGTACAAAGAAAAAGTTGTTTTGGATTGGGTTCTCAATAAAGAACGAATCAGTTTGTTTAATTGTTTTTTTGAGCATCAGATAAATAAGGAGAGAGTTCCAATCTTTGAGATTTTTATCTTTTAGTTTTATAACTCGGTTCATTTGGACATTTACTTAAACACATCGAACCGTGTTGTCTGTGTATATATAACATATTATGTATAATATGAAAGTTTCCTTGCCTATTTGATTCTCGTAAGTTTCCTTGCCTATTTGATTCTCATATTCGATAGGCATGATGTTGTTCAAGATTTTTTTCTTATTGTACTACATTTTTTACTGTTATCTTTTGTTTTTCCTTACTGATCTACATGTGTCTTTTCCTTCGAATTCCTTATTTATTGTCGTAGCTTTCATAGTTGTCAGGTGTTTATTGGTCAAATATTGCAACATAGAATTCCTATGAATCTACAATTGACATGTTTATCGTTGATGTTTCTTTCCGAAATGGGTATAATATAAATAAGCAGTTATATTAACTTGGAACAATTTTCGCCTTTCCGAAAAAACACTCTTAGTTCTCTCTCCTCTCCCTCTTCTGATCTCTACGCATTACAACAATGGCGAAGAACGTAACTGATAATGTATAAGACAAAGTTGAATCTCAAATTCATGAAGATGAAGTTTGATTTAACTTTAATTATCATATCTTTATTTTTAAAGTATTTAGGTTGATTTTGTTTGTTTAAACTTTTTTTATTGGTTGAGTTTACTGAATGATTCAGTCTGTAAGAAGATCAAGTAGTTTTTACCAATAATCGTGACTCCACCGTATAAAGATATAATGGCTCAAGTCGTAATAAAACTATTTACTTTTGAGAGAAGAAATCATTGTTTGACTATCTTATTGTTGTGGTTGTTTGATGATCGATATCAGAAGCCATGATCTCTCTGGTGGCGGCGGCAGCGGGGGAGATGGCGTTAAACAACAAGAGGAAGAGAAAAAGAGGCAGTAATTAAATTT
>JAJJMA010061943.1:0-24529 GCA_023529015.1 Papaver nudicaule
TGGGGAACTTAATTGAGTTTTTTGAGCAACTTTGAGCAACATCTGAATCACTAAAGAGATGAACCTAACCTCGGTGTCAACTAAGATAAATGAAAAGCAAAGAACATCAAGAGAGGGGGGGAAAAATTACCGGGGCATCCAGGATTGTGAACCTCGTGTGTTCCGTCTCAAAATGAGCTCTACCAACCTCCACTGTCTTTCCCTACAGAAACATAATGGAATAACATGCATTATTTCAATATCCAGAAAAAAAAAAGTATGTGTGATGGTCAAAAGAGTTGTATGTAGATCATATCATATTGTACTCTGTTGATCAATAATTTGCAGTGCACGTCTAATCGGTTGAAACATCAGTATCTGTATCACCACGTCTCAGCTCTTAAAGATGGAAAATGGAAAATAAGATCTCCACTCTCTCGGAAATGAAAAGTTAATTACGACATACACATCTCGTTAAGATGCCTTAACAACTTCTAAGCATGTCATAGAACATTATTGGTATTAACGTGCTAAACGAGACAGAAGACCATTTGGCATTTGTTTACCAAACTCTTTACTTGTGCGCTTGAGCACTAGATCGCAATCATTCATTTTACAGAGATCTACCAACTTTAGATCTTACGGTTTCAAGTTTTCAAGTTGCAATAATGAGGATGCAACACTGCAGCTCGAAGTGCAAGGTTAATGTAAATGCCTTTGGCATGCAGCAGTGCAGCCTCATAGTTTGAGCATATTGCCCTGCCCGGTTTGCATTTCAGCACTTCTTGAAGAAGCTTTGCCTTGAAAAAGGTGTAAAGGCATGTACAAATTCTGAATACTTAATGATGTATAGAAAACAAACCTTCACACGCTCTTCCTCGTTTGTGTCCATTATATATGCCATGTACCTAATACACAGAAAGGAGAGAAACGACTTAGGTTCAATCCCATAATGTGCAATCACAGGTACAGACATATATGACAGGTACAGACATAATCATGAAATAAGCACACAAGTCTGATTGTGAGAATGAAAATGATAATACCCAATTGACTAGTCTTACCTACTGTATCTAAAACCAGATAGCCACGTTCAGCAGGTGATGAGCACATAAACAGGAAATGATCTATGCATCATAAAACATGCACAAACTACATTTGCACTTTTGCAGGAATGCAAGAAATGAAGCATGCATTCTTCAACTTAGAAAGCATACCCGGAAAAAAAAAATATGCAACACATCATGAAAATGTTACGCTGAGTACATGTATTTGCAAACTACCAAGCCAATCTGTATTCAATGCGAATCCATTACATGCAAATTCAAATAGAAAATCAAACGCCGAGTGAGCGAAACTTTAAGACCGAATTTGCATGATTCTGGCAGAACTCATAGATGCAGGAATTTGTCACAATCCTGAAAAATCCATATTCATTCCCCTAACAACCTAAATCCTCACAGTACTAAATAGTAAACTACAATATTGGCGATACATCAGATTAAGAAGAATCACATGGGCATAATGAGCATGGTACAGGTCTGAATATTACGATTTAGAAAATGCTCAAATTCAATATGCAAGAAGTAGTTTTAAGACATCATCTCAATCGCAAGAAAGAATATACACAGAGAAGGCTTGTAATAGAGAAGAGAAACTTTGCTTTACCTAAAGCAGGAACTGATTTATCATTGAAATAGTTCTCCGGGAGAAGTTCTCTTACATAACAGATGTTGAATATCACAATACGAAGCAGGTTCCTCGTTTGTTCATAGCGATTCAAATCAAAATTCATGTACAACAACAAAAACAGAACAATTTAATCAGATTACCTAAAATTTCAATCACAATTAATCCATCAGTAATCGCATTACTAACACATCAATTGCTAAAAAATGAAAGCAAATACAACAACAATTCATCTAAAGGAAAAAAAACGGATGTTGAATATTCAGAGTCAATTCTAGGTCATATTGATTCCTCAATTTTTCAATTAGGACTCCTAATCGTCAGCCATAAGTCCAAAATTAGGGAAAACCTTAACAACAAACACCATAAAAATTGCATTCATTCACTATCAAGTGAAATTCTACACAAAAAAAAATTAAGTAAATCAAAGAGAAAAGCGAAATACCTTAACAATACGGTCTTTGACATCATATCGAAATCAGATCCAAAATGTTTAATTGTAGATTTGAGATCTTCTTCTTCATGTTTTGGAACTTTAATTAAAGAAAACAGATCGAAATCAATCAACAGTTAAGGTTTCACGATTGAACAAAGAAAATAAAAATAAACTCAGAACACAGGATGAATCGAAAAACACATGCATGGATTTCACTTGATATGTTACCTGATTCCGAAGAAAATCAGATCCTATATACGGATTATCACTTGAAATCGAAAAATCTTATTCTTCTTCCAGAGAGAGAGAGAGAGAGAGAGAGAGAGAGACAGAGAGAGATATCGAGAGGAATGAGTTTTTTTTTTTTTAGTTTTTTTGGGAAATAGATGATTTACAGATTTCGAAGGAGAGCACCACCATGAACTGGAATCAAAAACCACCATCTCAGTTACGATAGATGATAAATCAAACCTCTTTTTGATGATAAATCTCCCAAAAAAACTAAAAACCACCGGATCTCGTCTCCTGATCTCGTCTCTATCGTATCAAAAACCACCATCTTAGTTACAGATTTCAGTAGGTTTGATTGATGTGGTTTTTCTTTTAGATCTGAAATCAAATCAAAAAGAGGGGTTTTTCTTTTGGATCTGAGATGTGGTTTCGTTTTGAGATGGGGGTTGGGTTTATTTTTCGTTTTGATTGATGTCTGGAACTGGAAGATTTGGTTGATGAAGAAGAATAGGAGAGAAAATGACGCAGAGCGAAGAAAGAAGAAAGAGAAAACGAAAGAGAATAAGAGAAAAATAAAGGATAAAACGAAATATATATCCGGAAATCTAATTTCCGGTAAAAAGACAAAATAGCCCCTGCATGTGCAACGGTAGTCAACGTTGCCACACCGTTGCCTAATAAAAAAAACAATTATTTACAGCAACGTTAAAAAAAAATTGCGCAACGTTATTTGACGTTGCCACGTGCGCAACGTCAAAAAACGTTGCAGATGCAAAAAAAAAACGTTACAATCTAGGCCCTATGTCGTAGTGGTCTACCATACAGTATGGTAGATGTGCCATATCAGCTGCTTCAGCAAAGATGTAACGATTATCACAACCTCGTGGGTAGATTTCAGCATATGCACATCGAGGAGATAAACAAGTGGAGGACAGGTTCAATCCTTAACTTTGATCTAAACTCTCCACTTCTGAACACTAGCCCTGCTGTCCAAGCTCACAATCATAACACTCGTAGTAGAAGAAGTCCGAGCGCAAGCAACCCGAGTAGGGTTCCAAGTAGCGATGGGGCTAGGACTCGCAACTCCAACAACAATCCCAATGTTCATACTACTCCTCCAGCGACGATCCGTGCTCCCCCCAATTATGCTAATATGCCTTTTCGTGGATCAGATGTCAGTCCCGTGAGTGCACCAGGGTCCTTGTTGGCAGGCTTGCATCAAGGACCATGGAACCAGAACTGGGTTTCATCCCAACAAGATGGGCCAGGCATCGCAGGGCCAGGCATCGCAAAATGAATATTGTCCTACGGAGGGAGGGTTTCAGCGGTATAATACCAACTCTACAGTATGGCAGCCCGTAGCTCATCAGGGTTATGGTCCGACGAATGATTATGATGCAACTACACTTCCAGGTAGCTCTTCTGAGTCCCACATGGATGTTGATTCAGAATCTCAACAAGAATTGCGTGACAGGGGTGAAGAATTTTTGGGATTGGCGCAGCAAGGCCTATTCAACCCTGGATTTCCTCCTCAATAAGGATCCGAGTTGTAGTTTGCGGACATGTTAGGTTTCTTTTTTTGTAGTGTTTCTGTTCTTCTTGGATGAAAAAAGTTAATTAACAATGTTTAATCTTTTGGTATCTAATCAATGCAAGTTTTCCTTAAAAAAATAGTTGTATTACATTAAATTTAAAGTACACCTTGTGCGGCCAAAAATAAAAACGGGGAGTATTTTGGCAACACCGCAAGGATATTGAAACAACCTTCATAACGGAAAGACTTTCCATTATGGTGTACTCTCCACTCTTCTAACGCGGCATCAATGACTTCGTCGTTGGTTTGGCCAATGATCCTTACACGATTTTTTTGAATTATGCAAAAACGTTACCAGGATGCTCTTGCAGAAACGATTAACCTTGGGATTGGCACAATTAACCTTACAAAACGTATTAACCTTTTGATTTATCTTGCAGAAACGATCGGATATGACTGTTCACTACGACTCCTAATGTTACCAGGATGCTCTTTCAAAAATTCTTCTAATATAGCACCCCATAAAGTTCGCCCCCCTATATTCGACTGTATAGGATTGGCGCGTTCCATCGTTTGCCGCACATAGTTCCTACAAATGTATAAATTCTCTTCCTTAGTGAACCTAAAATGACTATAGCGTGGTTCATATTGAGGAGATCCCACCATTTTCAAAGTGAAGGAGGAGAAAAGTAAAGCCGAAGGTTTGAGTGAATGAGGTTGAAGTTGCTCATTTATAGGCGAACTCATGAACGAGCGGATGGATGACCTGAATCTATATCGATGGAAATAGTATCTGTCGATACAAATTCTATCGACCTCGACAAAAATTCCGTCGACATCGATGGAATTTGTATCGTCGATGGAATTTTCATCGATAGATACTAATTCCATCTGACGTTGCAAAGTTGCAAATTTTGCAACTTTGCAACGTCAAAACCCTTGTTTGCTAGGTCCATAGCCGGACAAAATAGCCAAAATTTTTGTTATAAGTGTCCCATAGGAAGGGGCCTAAACAATAATGTTTTGTTGGAGTGGAGTTATTAAATTTGGGCAAATAAAAATGAATAAATACAATAAAGACATTTTTCTTTTCCTATAAGAATCATTTATTGATCCTCTGCAGTACTGTAATCATTTACCTTCCTACCTACCTAACTATTGATGTGTCTTTATGTTAAGGGTGCGTGTTCTGATGAGATTTCACCGCCCGTGAACTTATGCTTTTCCAAATGGCAACTAAACAGTAGTAATGGCATCCAAACAAAATGAATGGCTTCAGAGAATTCATCTTTAATTACTTACATAGGAAGAGGCATATTTGCGTCGTTCTGCAGTTGATACTTCAGAAACTCAGCCCAATACTTATTGGCCTGACATGGGTAGGCATCATATCCGGACATGTTATACCAAATAGTAATACTTTCTGCATACAAGCAGAGAAATATCATGACAGAACTTGCTGTAAGACTAGTGCACACATACACAGACAAAATGTTGTGGTCAGGCATGAAGTATTGCCATTCTTTACAAATCTAAGTTATCAAGTGGTAGCTTGCTGTAAAACAAGCATAGTTATATTATCGGTCTGATCCTTCATCATTCTATATGAACAGTATTATTAGCTCCGACTCCCATGTTTTCTCAAATACCATTCATTAGAATTAGTATATTAATATCAATAACATTCATGTTTGTGAAAGTAGCACCAACAAGATTAATAACAACATAAATAGGTAAGTCTCCAATCCAGGGATCATACCACAGATCCACATCCATACCGTCACCAATGCACCAACTTAAGCTTTCTCTTATAGCGTTCTAACCCTCGACAATACTCTTCCAGCTAATAGAGCCAACTTTTGGAGCATTACAAAACCAGATCACCAGAACTCACTATCCTTTATATATTTAGCCTGCAACAAACTAGCAACACAAATGAAGGTTTATCAAAAATTCTCCAGCCCATTTTGGCCAAAAGAGAGAGATTGGTAGTCGTTAAAACCAATACCACCATTTTCATTTGGATTGAAAACAGTACTACATTTTATCTTGTGCATCTTAGAGCTATGCTTGTTATTTTTGTTGAAAAGCTCTTTAGGTAATTTCAACATGGCTGTCAAGGAAGCTTTGATTTGGGCGAAAAGCAAGGACTTGGACAGCATCTTAGTTGAAGCAGATGCAAAGGTGGTGATTCAAGCACTCAATGATGGTTCTCCAACTTCTCATTAGGACAATAAGAACATCATCAAGGAAATAAAGCATATTGCTCTTAGTTTTAGGTGTTGCAACTTTTCTTTCGTAGGCAGAGAAGATAATCAGGTTGCAAACGCTATTTCTAGTTTTGTTAGACAAAGTAAAATCTACTTGGATATGGTAGATTCTTTCCCTATATTTGTAACGAACTTCTTGGCGAAGGATAATGCTTCTACCTTTAACAGCATACTATTACTAACATAGATCGGTGAAGAGTCTAGGCTGTCTAGCTGGTATTATATATTGTTACATTACGACGACTTAAAACTACTTCTGACGGAACTAGGATTCTTTGTGGCTGTCTATCGTTGATGCATTATGAGTCAATCCATCTCTCCCTTCGAGGGTGTAGACATTGTTTTCTCAATGAAACAAAGCCGTTGATGCATATGCACATAGTATGCACGAAGCAAAACAGGAAACGATTAAAAGAAATATTCACAATTGGGTCGAACAGATGAAACCAAAGGCAAGATCGAATTAAAAGATTCTCACAAACACATATACTGTAATGATACTATGCCATAGAAAACAAAGCTCATTCGTGCAGATTCAAGAACCATAACCATGAACTTGTGGCATGTAACTGTAGGCATCATTTTCAAAAGCTACCACGGATCTCACATTTCTCTCAGAACCCACCGTCTAAGAGAGATTGAAAGCGGACAACCCCATAATATAAGTTCAATTGCCAAAAAACAAAAAAAAAAAAAAAAAAAACGAAAAAAAAGAAACTAGCATCCGACTGATCAGTATCCGAAAAAACTCAAAATTTGCGAGATAATGATAAATGTTTCGCATAATATTATTCAGATGTTGCTGGAGTAGATACACAATCACTTTGCCTCTCTTGGCACCAAGGATTTAAGTATATAGTCTCCTTCTGGAGATCCGTTTATTTTTTGCGCTTCTCCTACTGCTTTCACTCCATAATTGCTTCTACATTTTTTTCGCCTAATGCTTTCAGTGAAACAAAGCTGTTGATGTGTGATAGTGGTACCATATCATACCAGTTCTTGTCTTTAAGTATCCCTCCTAGTTTTGTTGTAGTTTGTGTGTTTAAGTTATAGCGGCTGATCCCATGTTTTTCAAGAACTAAGACTTCACTCCCCTCGGTAAGGGAAAAAAACCTATACATATCGATCATATCTTCTTCCGGTGTCCATTCTACGCTAAACTCTTTACACCAACTTCGACACTTGTATGGTTGCTCTGTCTTGTGGTGACTAGTACTGCTCTCGTCCACTTTACTATCTTTCAAAAGCCACAAGTCATAAGCCACTTCATTCCTATAATGATTACCAGTTCTAGTATATGCATCAAAAAGACCAACACAACTTCTTATGACACAAAGTCTTCTAAATATATAATGATCACCTAATCGACAAGGCGGCGTAGGGACCAAGTGGAATTCCTCCTGTGCCAAATCAAAGGCTACAATCTCATCTGATCCTTTCTCAAGCCAATGAAGAGATCCATTCACACAAACACTGTTGGCAAAACCATTAGGTTGTAGCAAAAAATTGGTTTCTCCTGCCCTTTTCCATTCGCTGCCTTTCCCGAGTGTATATATCTCAACCTGCCCGCTTGGGGCTAATTTATCTATCGGTATTGGTAAACCATATGAAGCTCCATTGTAGGAGATTCTAACCACTTTGTACTCGTTAGTTTGAGGGTGGTAGCCAAAACCACATACAACACGAACACCCATATCACTTTTCTTTTTGTCGATGCATATTGCTGGAAGGTTCAAAAATTCTCTGGTGATGGGATTACATATGCACGATGGTTCCTCGGTGCTAAGGTATCCAACACTGTTGTACGGTGTTGATAAACATATTAATCCATTACAAGATCCAACAAGACCAAACATGGGTACCGGAAGTTTGAGGTTGATTCTCCTTCTGTGGTATATAGGCTTCTTATCACGAACCTTCTGGTCCTCAACGTACTCTGAATAATAAATTACTTGAGCTTCTCTATCAAAGGTGACGAAACTCATCACTGCAGCGCCACCAGGATTCTGATATTGCTGGTGCTGGTTCTCCAGATGTTGATAAGCAAAGTAATTTGTACTACTAGCATGATGAAACCGTAAGAGATTTCTCCAAGATCTACATACTTTTTTACAATCTAATACCGCCTCAACTGGTAACCTAGAAAATATATTCAATGTGATATCTTTGGGGAGGCTGTTTAGGGTTTGGAGGTGGTCGGCCATCTCCTCCTCTAAACGGAATTCGTCTCATGAAACCCTAGACCTCATAAGTATCCTTTATCTCCCCCTTTTTAATGCAAGCAACACTATGTCAAAGCTTAGGTGTTCATAGCCGTCGGATCTTTAAAAATTAAAACCCAGCCGTTAGATCTAGAGAAATTCCGAAAAAAAAGGCTCACAGTTTCAGACGTTTCACATGAACACCCCAAAATGCCCTTCCGTATTTTTCCATTTTCCCAACCGTATTTGTAATAACAAAAGGTTATGAAGGATTAATACGTCAAAATGCTATATCGAGGTCTCTGCATCGAATCCCACTCCTGACTCCCCTGATCAAACTTTTTGTAACGCCATCCCATTCATATGCGGAGCGGCTGGGCGCGGCCCAAAAAGTGGTGCCCTTTTTCGGACCATGATGTGGCACCCCCATCAACCGTAGGATCTGCAGGGGGGGTTTGTGTGGTGATGATGGAGTGGTGGGACCCACACCATCTCTCTTCTCACTCTCTATCTCTCTTGGTTCGTTTTTGGGCAGGCACTGTTCCGGGCCGCGTTTAGCATTTTCGATTCATATGCGACCCCACGTGCAATAGCACGTGCTCTCGGCTTGTTTATATAAAACCCTAGACCTCTTTTTTTACAAGTTAGAAAAATTGTACCAGATTAACCTCGCATGTCAGGTACGGCAATCTCCGGAAATTAATTTGTGTATCTCACGTCATTGGGGCATACTGAAAATAATTGAGTCCCACTGTTTTAAACTACCGAGTAGTAGTAATATCTATTCGGTAGCTTTTCCTAATACTACTCGGTGGTATGCCCCAATTATTATCAGTACACCCCAATGGCACCGGGATTAATAACGTGTTTGACATAGAGTCATACACTATTATGCCATTACAATTTACAAAGTCGAAGGTTGGTAAAACACAGGTTTGACTTAAAAGAAGCGAAGCATAACTTGGCAAAAACATTTAAAACCGCCAAACTCCATTTGAAACATGCCAAGCTTGGTGGCAGCAAAACCGCCTTGCTATTTGAGTAATAGCTTTCAGCAGAAAGCTTTTGAAGACTCCGTCCGCACCATGCTGTGGTAAAGGACAGTATTTTATTAGGATGCCCCAAATGAGAGTTGTTTCATCTAAGTCAGCCAACAATTTCACATGAGAGCTCTTTGACCAGAAAGAGACATAAGGGACAGTCTTCGTAACTACTTCATAAGCCCTGGCAAACTACCCTGAACCCAAGGGTAAGGGCAACGACAACTTGGCTGGACTCTGTCTGAACTTGTTGTTCTGAGACTGATTATGAACTGAACCTCGACCTAATATTTGTGCTCGATCTGATTTTCTGGTTAAGTGAGAGTAATTGGTGGCCCTGAGTATAAACGCGTCTGCATTATTAATTTTTGATAGAACCCCGAGTACTATTGGTGCGGTGCTGCAGTAGTTCCTTTACAAACTTAAATGGCTGCCCCTGTTCGAGTCGTAACTGCTCCGAGTAAAATTCCTGGGTTTAGATCTATGAATCAGGTTCTATTTTAAATCTGTAATTCATTTCAGCTCAGTCAGAATTATAACGCTGGGATTAAGCCCAATCAGATTGGCTGAAATGGGTTCAAAGGAGCTCTTCATCTTGAATATTTAGTATTATTGAAATCTAGTTTAAGGAATTCTCACAGTTTTTATAAAGAACGTGGTGAGTTCTATTAAAAGGTCAGCACAAATCCGTCCTACAACAAAAGGCAGAAAAAGATAGAACTGTTTAAAGAGCCTGCTAAAACCGTCCTTTTCTTGCTTTTAGAACTTCTGCTGGCAGTTCTAAAATGAATTTTTCCACTAGTGAACGTCATCCCTCTTACCCACGCATCATGGGTACTCATGGGAGATTTCACTGAAGCGAGGAAACAAAAAGAGGCAAGCCTGTCACCAGTCTTCAAAACTTTTCACTTCAACAACCTGATCAATACCAAGGTTTCATCGACTTAGGTTTTCGGAGACCCATATATACACATGGTCAAAAGACAACCATCACCTAATTTATCATGGAGCGACTAGATTGTTGTTTAGAAAACCAAGCATGGCTAGATTGTAACCCTCACATTCTTGTCCAATATCTATCCTATAATTGCTTTCGACCATGCACCCTCTCTCCAACAAAAGGGATTGCCAGGGTACTTGAAAGGGCTTCAAAATTGAACACCCCTAGTTTTTGCACCCCCCAAATGCATGATATTGTGAATCAAGCTTGTACCAACACTCATGTAGTTGACGGAATGTTGAATATCCAACTGAACATGTGATGAAATTGCTGAAGCTTACAATCGAAATAGATAAATGTAACCGATAGATAATCACCCAAATTAGTTTCTTCCACCCTTATGTTTCTACCCAATATCAAATTGGAAACCAAGGAAGAACCGAAATATGAAAATCCTTCTCAAAGAACTTATAATTTCTACCCAATTTAAATTGGAAACTACAAGATATTAAGAGGCATCTAATTGAAACTCTAGAATTAGATGAACTAATTCCACCTAGAGATTACAAATAGGATATGAAGAAGAGAAAACTCTCATTGTCACACAAATGTTTGAAAAACATCAATAAAAATCTAAAACCCTCAATCCCTAAATCCTATCTTCTTATTTATACTATGACCAAGGGCATATATGGTATTTAATAAATACCACTATGCATCATCCTCCCCTTCTTGAGTGAAATTCGTCCTCGAATTGTCAACTTGTAGTTACCACTATGCATCATCCTCCCCTCCTTGAGCGACATTCGCCCTCGAATCGTCAATTTATACATGCCATTTGTGCTTGAACTTCTTCCTTGCTTGAAGACAATTCTTCCACGGATTTTCCCATTGTAATTACTCGCCAAATTGAACAATTTCTTGTAACATTCTAGGAAATACTCAATCACCAATGACCCACCAAGTAATTCTCTCAATCTTGCACGGTGACTCACTTCTTGGAACTTGTCTTCAATGAAAATCCAAATTGGATCAATATAAGATGATTCCTCTTTTGGTTGTAGCTTGATTAATGTCTTATTGCCAATCATTAGCTCACTAACTTGGAATTGTTCTTGAGATATCTCCATTGTACTTTTCCTCTCTACTTCATACCTTGGAGAATCAAAACTTTCAATTTCACCACCGTTAATTACCATACTATATGTTGGACATAAGTGTTCATCTTTCTTTTGTCCTTTACATGTTAACACTTCTTCCATGGTAGTATAATAATTAAAGATTTGGTCCAAACTCATACCTTCTTGATAGATTGGATGAATACTCTTTATTCGAATGTCCTTAAAGCTTGAAAAACTATCAAATTTTGGTGAAGACATTTCATCAAACACTTGTGGACAACATCTTGATGTTCTTCCTCCTCTTGAGTTCTTGATGATAGTATTTGATCCATAAGAGTGAATTAGTAAAAAATTTGTCCTACATTCATATCCTCTTGATAAATTGGAAGAATACCTATTTTTTCATTTTTTCCATAACTCGAACAACAATCAAATCTTGGTGGAGACATTTCATCAAACACCTCGTGAGCAATTTTATCATCTTCATAGTGTAAGGAGAAATCAAACCTTGGTGTTGACCTTTCATCAAACACTTTGTAATCAATTTCTTGATGCTCATCCACATCAAAGGAAATTAAACTCTTTAGTTGTATTCTATCTTGATATTCACTAGGAAGAATTCTTGATTCAAATTGTTGTAATTGAAGTCTTTGAAGCATCCAATAAAATTCCTCACAAACTTCATCCATCCATTGATACAAACCATCAAACACTTCATTTGCAATATTTGTTAACACATGCTTTGAGTGAATCTTATCCATATGAAATCTTCTCTTTGGAACTATAATGGAAAAATCACAATAAAATTGAAATACCCAATTTGAATACACTTTCAAATCAACCCAAAACTACTTGATAAAGAAAGAAGTAGATTTTTACCTTAACAACACCACCACCTTCCCAAAAGAATCAAACCTTGAGCTCTGATACCAAATGATGAAATTGCGGAAGCTTACAATCGAAATAGATAAATGTAACCGATAGATAATCACCCAAATTAGTTTCTTCTACCCTTATGTTTCTACCTAGGGGTGGGACTTGGGTTGGGTCAACCCACCCAACCCGTGCCCAACCCGAACGTTGGGCGGGTTGGGTTAGGTATTTCAAAATTTTGGGCAACTATGGGCAGATATTTTACCAACCCGAACTAACTTGGGCAAGCATGGGTTCACATATCTCTAACCCAAGCAACCCGAAGAACCCACGAAACTATAAAATAATTTATATAATTATTTTTATTAGTGCTATTATTTTTTTTGAAAATGGAATTGTTATATTAAAGAAAAAGAAGTAACCATTACAATAGCCTACCTCCAATTATTCTATACATGGAGTACAGTTTTCCAATTGAACAAAATTTGATCTGTTGTGTAAAATCTAAAGACATCAGATCCTGTAAACCATAGAACCATAGTTTGTTTGATTAACAAAACCAATTCAGCTGCTTCCATACTCCTCCCACCATGTGATCTCCTATTTCTTTCTAGCCAAAGATGCCACATTATAGCATAACATACCTTCCACCAAACTTCTCTACATCTTCCTGTCAGTACATTCATCTTCCAAGCTTGAAGCTGCTTTAACACTGTATTTGGAACCACCCATTTCACTTTAAAGGCTCTCATAAAATGACTCCACACTTCAAAAGCATATTTACAAGTTAGAAGAATATGATCCCCAGTTTCATCATTCTCCTTACACAGCCAGCATCTAACATCCTCCAATTGAATTCCCCTATGTCTCAACATAACTAATGTAGGCAAAGAATTATGAAAATTAGCCCACAACATAAAACTCACCTTGGCTGGTATTCCTTTCACCCATAAAAACTTCACAAAGTCACATTCAGCTCTGTCATTCCGCAGCAAATCATAGCATTGTTTCACTGTAAAGTTAGGCAACAACTCCACCATGTCATCCTCATTTGATAGCCCATGAACAGGACCCAGCTCATTACACAGAAGATCCCACTGCAGCTTCTCATTACTATACAGTCCTCTTCTAGTGTTACAGATCAATCTTCCTCCCACCACCATGTCTGCAATAGATGATTGCTTATTAACACAAACCTTATAGATGTCTGGATATCTGATTTTGAGTGGCCCTGCAGTAGTCCATTTGTCCTGCCAAAACCTAATAGATTCACCATTCCTTACTGTTAACACCATATGGTTACTCATAAACTCAAAAGACTGCACTATATGCTTCCAAACACTTCTTCCTTCATTACTATCATCATCAGTAGGCATAAACACCTTAATATCATTGTTGAACTTCTGTTGCACCACTCTCCTCCACAGAGCTCTCTTCTCCCTTGTATATCTCCACACCCATTTAGCTTTTAGAGCTTTACTTGTACATTTCAAATCCTTCACCCCCAAACCACCTTTCTTCTTTGGCCTGCAAATTTTCTCCCAACTTACCCAGCACATCCTTCTTTTTTCCTCATCTGAGTCCCACAAGAAACCTCTCATCAGCTTAGTTATCTTATCTTCCACTCCCACTGGCATCTTAATCAATGACAAGACAGCTTGCAAGACAGCTCTTAATCAGCACCAATCTTCCAGCCTTGTTCAAAAATTTCTTCTTCCAATTTGCAAGCTTCTTCTCCATTCTCATCACTACTTCATCCCATACACCTATACTTCTTGACACAGCACCTAAAGGCAAGCCCAAGTATTTTATAAGGAACTTTTCCACCTTGCAACCTAGCTCCATAGCCAAATCTTGTAACTCCTCACCACCAATTTCCACTCCAATCATTGTACTTTTTTCTAGATTGAGTTTCATACATGTAAGCAATTCAAAAGAAGATAAAATTAGTAGTAACCTCCTAACCTCCTCTACAGTTGCATCCACAAATATGATAGTATCATCTGCAAATTGCAGATGAGAGATAACTTCACCATTCTCCACCACCTGAAACCCATTAAGTTGACCTCTTCTTCTTGCATCAACAATCAGTTTAGACAGTATTTCCACCACCAACAAAAACAGAAAAGGAGAAAGAGAGCAACCCTGCCTAATTCCTTTAGTTGGCTTAAAAATTTCAGTTGAACTTCCATTCACAAGCACTGCAATATTAGAAGTCTCTACACACCATTTGATCCATGATATCCACCTCCCACCAAACCCATGTTTCTCCAAAATCTTCAACAGTGCTGTCCACTTTACATTATCAAATGCCTTCTCCATATCTATCTTACAAACCAAACCAGCTCTCTTCATCTTCATTCTGCTGTCAATGCATTCAGCAGCTATAAGCACTCCATCTAAAATCTGTTTTTCTTTCATAAAAGCTCCTTGTGACTCAGATATAAGCTTGTGTATAACCAGCTTCAGCCTATTTGCCAGCACCTTTGACAATATCTTATATGCACTTCCCAAAAGACTTAATGGCCTAAAGTCCATAGCAGTACATGAATCAGATTTCTTAGGGACCAGAGAAATAAATGAGCAATTCATCCTCCAATCCCAAGAGCTAAATCTATAGAACTCCTCCATCACCTTCATAAAGTCTCCCTTAATAATATGCCAACAAGCCTTGTAAAACTCCATAGAAAAACCATCTGGTCCTGGAGACTTGTTATTACCAAAACTTTTGATAACAGCAAACACCTCTTCTTCAGTGAACTCCTTCTCCATCTCCTCCCTCTCTGCAGCATCTAACACTGGAAAATGTAGATTGTCCATTCCAAATGACACATTGTTCTGCTCCACAAATAATGTTGCATAGTAATTCCTCATTTCCAGTTTTATCCCTTCCTGATCAAAACACACCACACCATCAATATCCAGTTTCACTATTGTATTCCTCTTTCTCCTTGCACTTGCTTTCCTATGGAAATAAGCAGTATTTGAATCACCCTCTCTGAACTCAGTCTGCTTAGATCTGTTTAGCCACTTCCTAGTTTCCTGAGCTTCAATATTCTTCAGTTCAACAAGACTGTTCAGTCTTTCTTCAAACAGCTCTTTAGTTAGAGCTTGAGATTCCTCCATCTGATCTAACAAGGATACCTTCTCTTGCAGCTCTATCTTCTTTCTTTTTACACCACCATACTCCATCCTGCTCCAGTTCTTCAAGAAGCACTTCAAATTTTGCATTTTCTTGAAGAAAACAAAACTTGCACCACCTTGAAAGTCCATAATACCCCACCATTCAGCTATCTTTCTCAAAAAATCCTTATGTAGCAGCCAACCATTCTCAAACTTGAAATATGGCCTACATTGTATCTTAGGCTTAGTGACCAGCATTATTGGCTTATGGTCTGATATAACCCTAGTTAATGCAACTTGTACTGCTTCAGGAAACAACAAATCCAGCTCAACACTCAACAAAAATCTGTCTAGCCTGCAAAGCAATGGTTCAGCTTGCATATCTGACCATGTATAAGCCCCACCAATCAACTGCAAATCCACCATCTGAAACTGTTGTATGAAGTCATTAAGGCATTGTTTCTACTCTCTCCTTCACCATGATTCCTCTCCTTCTCACTTCTTACAGCATTCATATCACCACCAAAGCATATAGGTCCCTCCCACCAGCTTCTTACACTTCCTAAATCTTCCCAAAACAGCTTCCTTTCATCATACCCACAAGGAGAATAAACATTACAACAAACCCACTGCTGTTGAGTTACAGCTGAGCTAAACATCACAGAAATACTATTCAAACCCAATCTCACATCCTCCTTCTTCAACTTGGTTGTATTCCAAATAGTAAGCAACCCTCCACTATTGCCCACAGAACCAGTAGACTTCAAATATTGGAAATCATAACACTCATCAAACACAATTGCTTGATTAACCAATTGTCTATCTTCATCATTTTTGTTTCCTGCACCATGCAAACATCACATTTTTGAGCTGAAATCAAGCTTTTTAAAGCATTGATTTTATCAAAACCATTCAATCCACGTATATTCCAGCTAATGAGTTTTAGGTCCATTAACAACATCTTCAATTTCCTGAACACCATCAGCAATCTTCAAAGGAGTAGCTACTTCAACTGACAACTCCTTTATCCACTGCTCATCCAATCTTCCCCTAGCTTCTTCAGCCTTCTTAGCATTTAGTCTTTGAACCCTCTCTTTTATACTTCAAAACCTGCTTCATCACCACCCCTTCCAACGATTTTTTATCACCTTCACAAGCCCCTCCATATGCCAAACAGTGTGCCAACATGAGCTCAGCTGCTTCCAAAACCTTCTCCATACTCTCAGTATGTGATAGATGTATGTCACCCAACTTGTTAACTACTTTGTTCTCCAACTCCGACAGCAAGTTGAGCTCCTCAACCTCCAAATTATTCATTTCCTCCCCTTCTATCTCTTTCTCCGCCACATCTCCTTCTACATTTGGGGATTGAACTGTATCCCTAAATTCTATTATATTAGAATTTACAGTCGAATTTTGACCATAGACGACCATTTGACCTGGACATGGTTTAGGCTTGAAACCCGATTTCGGAATAAACACCCAAGTACCCGCTCCATCTTCTCTGCCCACATCCATAACTACATTCGCTTCCACATCCGCATCCGCATCCGCCTCCATTTCTGCTGACTTAGTTCTATTCGGACTTTCCGCAACCAACTCAGCGTTTCGCGCCAACAACCCTAAATTCACTCCATTTTGAAATTTAAAATTTTTCAAAATGTGGTTGTCAAAGTCTGCAACCTCCTTCCTATAATTTAGCTCATCAAATTGACCTTCCTCCACATAAAGCGGATCCCATTCCACCGTCATCACCCTCTTCTCCTCCGCCACCTCCGAGATCAGCACCGCCGGCACCTGACAGAGATCACCAGAGACAGCCACCCTAAAGTAATGAAAACCCTTCAAATGTATAATATCATTTGAGATTTTGATAAATTGCCCCAGGGAGATTTCATTACCAATCTTCTCCAACACCTCAGAAGACCAATAAGATTTATCCAATCCTCTGATCTTAAACCATTTCACCACTTCCACCGTCTTCTTGATATCAAAAAAGGACCCTTCCTTCATCTTCTTCTCCTTTTTCTTATAAAGCTTTTTATTCTCATCTGATCCTTTCTTTCCCATAGGCAATTCCTCCTTCCTTCTGTAAATCTTTTCCTTTGTATTGTCCACTGCTCCCTCATACAAAGAGATAGAATAGTACACACCTCTGCTTTCCCATCTTTTTGGCTTCCATATCATCAACCCCTCCTCCTCTGTTAGTTGTATTAGCCCATCATAAGATGATAAACTTTTCACCTCTAGAAACCTTTGGATGCCCAACTTCCTCTTGACCTCCACCGCCACTGTGTTCCAGCTCACTCTAGCTGAAATTTGAATTTTACCAGTTCTTTCCAACCTCTCCTTAACTGATCTTCTCACTCTTGGGAAATCATCTTCAGTAGGAACTGCTTGCACCACCTTCTTCAAGCCCGCCTTCTCTACATAGATATCCAACACCTCAGCCATTATAGACCAGCAACTTCTATTGTCTCCAGCAGGAAAACAAATGCTAATATCCCTCATCTCCTCACCCGACCTTCCTCTGCATAGTCTTATATATTCCCCTCCTACATTCTGTTGTTGTTTTAGGAAATACCTCACATCTCCTTCCATCTTTTCATACTCTTTCTCCTTATTTTTGCCTTTGTAAAACTGTTTTAATAAATCCACCACCCATTCCGCCACCACAGTTGGTAATGCAATCCAACTTCTTGCACCTCCCCATCCTCTTTCTAACAGTCTCAACAATTTTTTGCTACCTAATGATTCAATGGAAATCTCAAAGGTTTTCCTTTCTAATTGAATAACCTTTCTCGCAACCGCCTCAATCACACCACCACAACCACCTCTCACAGCGCCGCCTCTCTCACTCTCTCTCATACTCTCTCACCTCTCTCCCGGGTCATTATTATTATTATTAGTTCTAATTGAATAACCTTTCTAATTAGTGCTATTATTATTATTTTTAGTATAATTTTTCATATAATTTTTTAATCTAAGAAAGAAAATTTATATTATATTATTGCATTAATAAGAATCTCAATTGTAGTATAAATGAAGTAACTAAATCTACTTGTTACCTAGATTTATCATAAAATATTGTTTTAAAATAAATTGTAATAACATTTGTGCGTGTATATACATAACCTACCTTTGCACATTTTAGAGATTATTTTTATTGGAATTAATGTCACAATTATTAATAAAAATCTTTTGATGTCGTCATTTATATTGTTCATTTTATTACGGTTTTTAGTTTCAAACATGAATCATGGGCCAACCCGAGGAACCCGAGGAACCCGAGGAACCCAAGATACAAGTTGGGCGGGTTGTGGGCACACCTCCATGGGTTCCGCGGTTCCATGGGCAACCTGGGCAAATAATTTTTAGTACGGGCATGGCTTGGGCAAGCCCTCCAACCCGCCCAACCAACCCAAGTCCCACCCCTATTTCTACCCAATATCAAATTGGAAACCAAGGACGAACCGAAATATGAAGGTCCTTCTCAAAGAACTTATAATTTCTACCCAATTTAAATTGGAAACTACAAGATACTAAGAGGCATCTAATTGAAACTCTAGAATTAGATGAACTAATTCCACCTAGAGATTACAAATAGGATATGAAGAAGAGAAAACTCTCATTCTCACACAAATGTTTGAAAAACATCAATAAAAATCTAAAACCCTCAATCCCTAAATCCTATCTTCTTATTTATACTATGACCAAGGGCATATATGGTATTTAATAAATACCACTATGCATCAACATGGCTACATGCATCTCCACAAAACTGGCACAAGGAAACTTTCGACACGTACCTACCATGATCAAAGGAGCTGAAGAGCAACAAAAATTGCACAATCCAAATGTACAACTATAAGGGATACACTACCTTTTTTAGTTGCAACGAGAATATGAATGTAGAACTATTCACCTTGCGCTACAAACTTGCTGTGACACGTACTGGAAGCAGAGATCTCATATCGAGTGACTACGAAATGGGGATCTCAATACTATTTTTTTCCACATCAAAGCAACAATTCATCGAAATATCGGTCACATTCAACAACTACAAAATTCAAATGCCGAATGGATAGACCTAAAAATGATTCATAGAATGATGGTGGACCATTTCACAACACAATACATAGCATTGATAGCAACACCAACAACAATAGATATGGAGCTTTTCAATTGTAACATCAATAGACTCACTGAAGCCCAGTGCCAAAGACTTGTTATGCAACCGAGCTTTTCAATTCTTTGTGGCTGTCTAGCTGGTACGACTTAACACTACTTCTGACAGAACTAGGATTCTTTGTGGCTGTCTATCGTTGATGCATTATGAGTCAATCCATCTCTCCCTTCGAGAGTGTAGACATTGTTTTCTCGATGAAACAAAGCCGTTGATGCATATGCACATACTATGCACGAAGCAAAAAGGAAACGACTAAAAGAAATATTCACAATTGGGTCGAACAGATGAAATAAAAGGCAAGGTCGAATTAAAAGATTCTCACATACACATATACTGTAATGATACTCTGCCATAGAAAACGAAGCTCATGGGTGCAGTCGTGCAGATACAGAACGATCACCATGAACTTAGTGCTGCAACAGAATAATTAAATTAAAAACCAGGTTTAACTTAGTCTGATAAATGATTGGCATAATGATGTTGCTGGAGCAGATACACAATCACTTTGCCTCTCTTGTCCCTAGCGATTTAAGTATATCGTCTCTTTCTGGCGATCCTTTAATTTTTTTTGCGCTTCTTTCTCCTACTGCTTTCACTATACGATCGACATTTCTTTCCCCTAATGCTTTCAGTGAAACCAAGCTGTTGATGTGTGATAGTGGTACCATCTTATACCATTTCTCAACTTCAAGTATCCCTAGTTTTGTTGTGGTTCCTGTGTTTAAGTCGTAGCGGCTGATCCCATGTTTTTCATGAACTAAGAGTTCACTCCCCTCTGTAAGAGCAAATGACCTATACAATACGGGAATGTCTTCTTTCGGTGTCCAATCTACGCTAAACTCTTGACACCAACTTCGACACTTGTATGGTTGCTCTATCTTGTGGTGACTACTTATACTGCTCTCGTCCACTGTATTCTCCTTTAAAAGCCACAAGTCAAAAGCCACTTCATACTCCTCATAATAGCTACTACAACTTCTACTATATCCATAAACAAGACCAACACAACTTCTTATAACACACAGTCTTCTTCTAATCATATCATGCTGAAAATGTAATCGACAAGGCGGGGTAGGGACCAAGTGGAATTCCTCCTGTGCCAAATCAAAGGCTACAATCTCCTCTGACTCTTGCTGAAGCCAATGGAGAGATCCATTCACACAAACACTGTTGGCAAAATCATTAGTTTTTAGGAAAAAATTGGTTTCTCCTGCCCTTTTCCATTCGCTGCCTTTCCCGAATGTATATATCTCAACCAGCCCGCTTGGATATGTTTTTTGTTCTGCTGAATAACACAAAGCTCCAATGTAGGAGATTCTAACCACTTTGTACTCATTAGTTTGAGGGTGGTAGCCAAAACCACATACAATACGAACACCCATAAAGCTTTTGTTTCTGTCGATGCATATTGCTGGAAGGTTCACGAATTCTCTGGTGATGGGATTACATATGTACGATGGTTCCTCCGTACTAGGGTATATACAGTAACCGCTCTTCCTGCTGTAGTCGTAGTAAATACGGAGTCCTTTAAAATTCGACGGGAGTGATAAACATATTAATCCATTACAAGAACCAACAAGACCAAACATGGGTACCGGAAGTTCGATGTTGACCCTCCTTCTGTAGTATACAGCCTTCTTATCACGAACCTTCTGGTCCTCAACGTACTCTGAATAATAGAGTGCTTGAGCTTCTCTGTCAAAGGCAACGAAACTCATCAGTGCAGAACCACCAGGATTCTGATATTGCTGGTGCTGGTTCTCCAGATGTTGATAAGCAAAGTAATTTGTTACTACTAGCATGAAACTGTAAGAGATTTCTCCAAGATCTACATACTTGGTTACAATCCAATACCGCCTCAGCTGGTAACCTAGAAAATATATTCAGTGTGATTTCATCGGGGAGGCTGTTTGGGGTATGACGATGATCGGCCATCTCATGATCCAAAATCTCTCATAAAGTATCCTTTATAAATAACCCTAGAACTCTTTTTTAGTTACGGGCTGGATACGGATTCGGAGCGGGAATGTTGATACTTGTTTGGATACGAATTACGTAGGAGAGCTTGAACGACCTTTTTTTTTTTCTCGACTGAAAGACATCGGTCTCCCAAAGAAACGAAGCATAACTTGGCAAAAACATCAGCCGCGAAACTCCATTTGAAACATGTCAAGCTTGGTGGCAGCAAAACCTCCTTGCTATTTGAGTAATAGCTTTCAGCAGAAAGCTTTTGAAGTCTCCAAATGATAGTAATAGCTTTACCATGCCGTGGTAAAGGACAGTATTTCATCAGGATGCCCCAAATGAGAGTTGTTTCATCTAAGTCGGCCTACAATTTCACATCAGAATTATTTGACCTGAAAGAGACACAAGGGACAGTATTTCATCAGCAGGATGACCCCAAATTTATCACATTACTTTCGAGAAATTCAAGATAAATCAACAAATTATCATCGCCATAGATTGGAACAGTGGTTTACCTTCAATTTTACAGGAGCTTGTTGGTCATAATAAATCACAAACTTCTCCCAGAACGACTCCTTGGTCATACACCCTCCGTTCCAGTTTAGATGGCATATTAGGGTTTTGATATAGTTGCTTTATATTTGCTAAAATTGATGTTTTTGTACAAAAATTTTCACAAATTCTTTGCATTTTAGTTAGGAAACGTAACGTAGAAGATAAAATGCTAGGGTGTTGTCGAAAATTTTGTGGAAAAATATCAAATTTAGCGAGTTTATGGCGACTATATCAAAACCCTAATATGCCATCTAAACTGGAACGGAGGGAGTATTTAACAGTGAAGGAATGGCAATTTATGTCTTCCTAGAAAACAGTACATTAGACGCTATATGTTGATTTTTTCCGAGTCTACTCATACCAAATATCAAAGCTAACCAATCATTTCGTTTCTTCCTTTTCTTTTCTGGCCATTCTACTTGAATTTTAGTTCCCTTAATTTTGCAAAAAAAACTAACGAGTGGTAATGAAGAGAATAAGAATTTTTGAAAAAAGTGAGATATTATATGGTGAAGGATAAGCTTGGATGTAAAGATACAATAGGGTTTGCTTCCAGTTTTTATACAGAGATCACTAGAAACAATGGTGGTGGAAGGAGATCTGAATCACTGAGATTGTGAGAAGAAGAAACTGAAACAACCCACGAAATATAAAGAGAAGAAGAAGGAAGACAGAATGGTATGGTGAGAGCAGACACCCCAATATGGGTTGTTGTCAATTCACAGGCACCCCATATTGTAGTATTATGTGCACCCACCACCATGGGTTGTCGATTTTTTCACATGATGCTTTAAATGCTTTGTTGAAGTTCGTTAAATGATCAAGTTCTTTTAACATACAATCAGATAGAGATAAATATCAGGACAGAAATTGATAATGTAGATTAAGTTCTAGCACCTGTTTTTCAGATACATCCTCAGCCAGTATGTTGTGCTCAGCTGGGGCATGATGTGTTTCCTTAGTGACTTGAAGGAGGTCTATACATAGTTGTATTAACTTCTGCACAATCCACCAGTGAGTATTTGGGAGATCTGTCTAGGGACCGAAGAGGCAGCAACACACATCCAGCCTCCAGGGAAAAAACCGATACCTTTTCATTAGGTAAACACAGAAACTCAGTCCAGTACTCATGGGCCTGTAACTATGGCCAACATATTCATCGCTGTACTTAAAATTTACTCAAATCCAACCGATGGTCGCAATTCAACCACCAAATGGAAATCAAAGTTGGCTAGGGTTTCAATTTATGTACATTTTGAGATGGACTGCAACTTCTTGCACAGAATAACTCGAGCAAGCGATTCATGAAACTCATCACAGATTTATCCCACACCTGTCTGCAATGCATCTGAATTTAGTTGGCATGATGTCGTTGAATTCTGCAAAGTTGGAATTGCTCACTACAGGTGAAAACTCTACATTGGTAGCAGAAACCTGTTTGAAAATAAATATTCAGTTATTTTGGCGTTCAAGTTCTAGGTTTGTTGAGAGTACACACCCCACTATCGGCATTGCCAATTTGCACGCTCATTAATGGAGCTGCTTTATAGTATTTTCTGCACCCACCATGAGCAGGGGGGAGGGGAGGTTATCAACTTTGAACGCTATATAGATACGAAGGGCTCACTCAACTTAAAATGGGATGCATAATTGATTGCTCATAAAACTGAAAAGATATTATTTTGAGGAAGAAACTCTTACCCAATCCTGAACCTTGTGAAAACTCCAGAATCGTGATACACTTTAAAGTTACCAACTAAATTAGCTGTCTGACAATATAGTCAGCGTAAGTGCTGTGTTCAGGGTATGAATGATGTTCTGTCATTCTTTACTAATTACAGATTTCAAGTAGCAGCTCCTCAGTTTGGATATATATTTTATAAACCATGTCTCATAACAAGGCTTCCAGACTAAACCACAAACAATGCCATCAGTGTCAGACCAGTTTCGGTTGCACTGAAGGCACATGTAAGCTTCATAGAAAACAGAAATAATCTAGTCTTTCATTGTCGTATTTGGGAAACTCCTAATGCTACTCCAACATATCATAATAAACCAAATTGCACGACCAAACGAAAGCTCAATTGTGTCACTAATGCACTGATACTATGAGATACATAGACCAATATTTCTAGATATCCTGGTAAAGACAGGGATGTAAGACAGGGATGATATCACGTGCAAGCTCCCACGCAGGAATGAAACTGGGTTTGTGCAAAGCTTGCAATATGCAATCCACTGAATCTTTGTGAGTGCTCGGAGACGGTTGTGAAATGTTGAGTATGGAGAAAATTAAGAGGATATACCTTTTCCATTGTAATCATCGTCTTCTCTAAATTTGAGCTGTTTCATCTGAAATTTTCTCATGAGAGTTCTTTGACCT
>JAJJMA010061946.1:0-10910 GCA_023529015.1 Papaver nudicaule
GTGTCAGAGCTTGTCGAGTAAGGCGGTTCCTTCGGTGAGCACTTCCCAAAGGTGGCTTCGTGTCCCCTTCCTCGACTACCTGTACGAGGCTTCTCTTATCGAACCCCTGTTTGAGGTCACTTTGTAAGTTTATTCTAAGAGTGACGACGATATCCTTTGGCTGGGCCTAGTCCTTCTGATCTTGACACGTGTCCCGAGGGTGTTTTACCCTCCACAGTTTGCCTCTTTTCTTGTTCGAAGATCGATGAGGTTCGGAGAAGAAAACTCCTGGTGCTTCACCTTCCTCGACACGTGTCCAGCGTTTAGTTTCCTCAACTGACACACGTTGCTTTAATGGTTTTTTTAAACCATCGCCAGTTCTACCTGTTACCTGTTGCGTCGGTTCCACACCTTCTATTTAAACCCGTTCGCCCTCTCTTTCTCCCTTCTTCTTCTTTCTTCTTTTAAACTTTTCGCCGCCTTCTCAATTTTTCAGTTTTCGAAGCTTTCTCCCGTCGTCTCCTTTCGTGATTTATCTCTTAAGCATGGTAAGCTTTACTGATGGTCTTCTGATGTATTCTCCTTTTTTTGATTCATGCTTCTTTGTCTTCTTTCTGACTTATTTTGCTGTATTCAGGCTCCCAAAAAGAATGCTCCGGCCGGTGGTAAATTCCCCTGTAAGATGGTTGATCTTCAGCATCTTACTTGGGAAGAAAGGGCTGAGATCTATGGCTTCAAAATAAACCTTTTTCCTTGTAAGAGTCTTGGTAGGGGGGTTAACTTGTCCCCTGAGCTTATTTCTACAAATAAGTGTAATGACAGAAAGATAATCGTATCCGGTGAGCAGCTCGGCGCCGGGCTTCCCATTCCTTTATACAATCCTGCAAATCCCTTATTTTACGAGATCTACTCCCGTATTTCTCCTCCTTGTGGTGCAATGCAGTTAAATAGAAAATCCATTCGAGTGGGTGGCTCGTTTGGAGGGTAAATCGTATTATTATGAGAAGCTTCCCGAGGGCCCAGTTCTCTTTGGTTTTATTGACGAGGAGGGCAAGACTGAGCGAACGAGTTTTGCAGATGGGCATAATTTCCCTGTTGTCGAATTCTACAATATACACTTCTCCGAAGAGAAGAGAAAGAAGTCTCGGGAAAGGATCGCCGCCATCAAAGCGAAGGTATAATATGACTGTTTTCTCTTTAAACGTTTCTATTAATCATTTTCTCATTGTAGCTTTCTTTTTCCTCGGAAAGAGGAGCAAGAGAGACATAAGAAGCAACAAGATCAGGGGGAGGTTGCTGAACTGAAGAAAAGGAAAAGACCCTCGAAGCCTACTGACGCTGGGAAGGGGGCAAGTGGTCAGGTGATAAACACAACGTTCCCCAGTTATGCAATGGGTATGAATACCTGCCTCTGTTTAGAACCTGACAAATTGACTGCTTTGCAGCTTGAGGAGGTGATTTCTGGTAATGATGGTGTGATGGAGTTCTCACTGTGTGATCCCAATCGCATGAGTGTTACTGCAGGTGGTAAAAGAATTGTGAAGACTGCCGCCTCGAAGTTAGTGGGCTCGAAGAGTTATCCCACCAGGGCCGCTGGTAAAGGGGTAGTCACGCCTTCGAATGTCTTTGTCGAGGACATGGATGATGAAGACACCGAGGAGGATGGGAATATTCCTCCCTCGAAAAAGGCAAAGAAGGGTCCGACCTTTGAGCAGACCTCCCGAAGCTCTGCCCCGAAGTTGGGTCCTAGTGACGCTGTGCCAATCAAGGAGCCCACTGCCTCTGCTTTTCCTGATGCCAGTACTGCTAACTTGGAATCTGACCTTCACCAATCTGGCACGAATTTGAACGAATATGGTTCGAATGACCGTTTGGTTGGTGTTGTGTTGGGTCAGCAATCTCAGCCTGCTTTGGGTGATCCTTCGGTGCCTGCTGGCTTCGTGCAGAGACCCTATTCTGAGCAGGAGGCTCAAAGGTTCGTAGAGCGAAGTTCTCTCCTGGTCCTTATGCTGAAGATATTGCCAATCATCTGAAGGCGTACGCTAAGGATCCCCAGAATTATCAGCTCGACCCCTATGTTGCCAAATTTATTTCTCAGGCCTTTTCTGGTTCCTGGGATAGAAGTACGCTTGCCTCGGCGTGGACTAAGCACCAGGCATTCATCGAAGCTGTAAGTGTGTCTTCACTGGTCTGTTATATGTTATCGTTTGCTTACCTAATTGTATGCTTTTATTGTTATAGTATCATCATCATGGAATATTTTTGTTGGAGTTATCTCGCGCTCAAGGGCTTGAGATTACTCGCCTTGATCAAGAAGTACTTTGTTTGCGGCAGGAGAACAACGGCCTTTCAAGAGATCTCGAGAAGAGTACATGTGAGATAGTGTTTGGCTGTCGAATTTTCTTCGGTATCTTTTTGTTGGAGCACTGCAATTGATGCTCTTTTATGTTTGTGCGCCATCAGGTGATGAGAGAGACTTAGAAAAGCAGCTTGAAAAAGTTATCGGGGAGCGAGACTCCTTTTCCGAAAACCTTAAGACACAGAGCGAACTGGTTTCGAAGCTGGATACACAGCTGAAGAGTAAAGATAATGAGCTTGGGCTCCTGCGAAATGTTCGAGAGGAAAAGGATGGCAAGATTAAGCTACTAAATGAGGAGGTTTTTAAACTGAATAAACATATCGAAGGAGAGGCTGATCGGACAGCTTTGTTCAGTCGCTAGCATGGTCGGTATTTGTTTAGGGAATTCGGAATGCGGCCTCCTTTTTATCGCCTGGGTGTGAATGATCCTGATGCTTCACTAGATTCTGATAAAGAACTAGTTTCTGCTCAAGATGTCAAGGATATAGTAACGCATCTGCTGGAGGATAAAGTTGGGGATGAAGAGGTTGAAGAAATTGGTAGCGAAGATGTTGATACTGATGGTGATTTTGAAGATGGAGGAGGGGAGGGTGATTTGGTGGGGGATTATGGTATTGAACAGCCAGAGGGCAAGGAGCAGAACGAGGGAGGTGATGGTAGGATGGAGAAGAAAGAAGGGGATCATGGTGAAAATATTGGCACCGAAGAGTCGACTAAGGAATCCTCGAAGGATTCTGTCGAAACTTCTGGCAATGGGATTGAAAGGGGTGCCGAAGCTGGTGGCCAAGCTGTTAAGACTAGCATGGATGATATTCCCGAAGTTGTTAATTCCCATGCGAACGATGGTAGCGAGTCTGGTAACCCCATAGCAAAGAATAATCCCGAGGATGCTCACAAAGTTGACGATGCCGTCGTTAAGGAGGTTGTCGAAGATACTAAGTAGAAGATTGTACATCCCTTCTGTTAGCTTGTTGTGCTTTTCATCTCTTGTTGCCTCTGTATTGCATGTTACTTGCAAGGCTGGTTGTTTGTTCCTCCTTCGAATTATGTATTTTTTTTTTTTTGTTTCTTGTTTCTTTTGTGTAATGAAGCTATTACGTTTGCAAACTTCCCTTTAGTGTAAACTGTTTATTGAGCAGCTCGTGAGTGAAACACGAAGTTGTCCTTGCGACCCCCTAGGCTCCTATGGTTACTTGAGGTGCAAATACAGGGCTTACTTCGATGTAGGAGATAGTAAACCAAGCTAGTGGGGGCTTATGGATCACCATTCCCAAAGGTTTTTAGTTACTTGCCTGTTTTAAAGCAAACATAGGCTATTGAGGTCATAGGTACCCGTTTTGCCTCAGTATCTTGGGTGGATATCAAGGATGCCAAGTGTTCTCCAAGAGAAGATGGTGGTATTCTGATGATCCATTTACCCCAAGTATCGTAGGAAACTTACGGTGGGTAGCTGCTATGATTGTACCTTGATAATAAAGTAACACAATGGGGGAGTGCCGGTCAAGGCTGGAGCTTAGACATGGTACTATTATCCTATCGCGGCCTAGAATTCGACCCCTCTGTTTCTCGTCAGCCCCTTCTCAAGGCTATGTTTTTTATTTTTGGAGGAGGTCCCTTGGCTGCATAATTCGCTTAACATTCCCGTGAATGTGGGCGAATTAGCTGCCTCGGGGTTCCATCCACCTTTAGAGGTAGATGTTAATCCCATTTATCGTCCCCTCGACGCCTCAGAAAGAGAGGTCCTCATGGTCGTGTGGTAGTGGGTTCAGATGTATCATTAGCTTATGTAGCCTAGATGCAAAGTACCCACCGCTAACGGGGGTGTCTTTGGGTAGAGGACTGTGTCATATAGCTCGTAGGGCCCTTACGGCTTATATGATCATCAGCTCTGTGCCTGTTATTCGAGGTCTTTTTATGTTTTTGGCGTCTGGGCTTTGGCGTTAAGGCCTTTTAATTTCATTGCGTCGAGGCACTAGGGGAGATATGGCGTTGTGGCCAGTTAGTTTTTTATGGCGTTAGTGCCTTGCCTATTTGAGTAAGGCTTTTGCCTATCTTAGTAGAATTTGGGGTTTGATTCGAGACACAGTTGTACGAGGTTCGATAATAGTTATCTTTTACTTCAAGGATACATAAATATTTTTATGTGTAGTATTTCCTTATATACTTCGCATTCCAGGCGTTGCCGAGTCCTGTCCCATCTTTTTCGTCGACTAATTTGTATGCACCTTTCCCTGCTACTTGCTTTACTTTGAACGACCCTTCCCAGATTGGCTCTAGCTTTCCTGCATTTCCCTTTTGGTAAGGTGGGATTTCTCGCAATACCAGCTCACCAGGCTGGAATTCTCTTTCGATGACTTTTTTGTTGTATCCTCGAGCTAGCTCTTGCTGGTAGTTGATGATGTGCTACCGAGCTTCTTCTCTAGCTTCTTCGAGGTCGTCTAGCTTTGCATAGATTAAGTCTGCTGTGAGGTTTTGCTCCCATGATTTGTATTTATCCGTTGGTATCATTATTTCTGTAGGCAGTACTGCCTCGGTCCCGTATGTTAGGTGAAATGGAGTCATTCCTGTCGCACGTCTTCGGGAAGTTCGAAATGCCCATAGTACGTTGTACAGGTGTTCGCACCATTGTTTTTTGTGATGTAATAATCGTTTTTTCAAGTTATCCCCTATTGTTTTATTGGTTGCTTCGGCCTGGCCATTGCTTTGTGGGTATATTGGTGTTTTTACCTGGAAAAACAATGTACCGTCTCTGGGTACTTTCGTAGTGCTCGGAGATCAAAGTCGAACAAGACAAGCCTAAACCAAGGATGGTCGTTCCCGTCTTGCTTCGGCCACAGAGAGAATATAGGTTGGTCTAGGGAGGGAAATAGCGAAGAAACTTGAGATCAGGTTGAGGATGTGTTTTGGGTGTAAGAGTTCAAGATTCCCGTCGTGAAGTCGACTGGAAATCTCCAAGGCTAGAACGTATTTCGATTCTCAGGTGTTTTCTCTGAGGCTCTTGGTTGTTTCTGTGTGTTCTGAACTTTCTTGGATCGATGTTCCTGCCTTGGAAGATAGAGGAAGCCTCTATTTATAGTTTGAACTCACCCTGATCTCTTGACAGAGAAGGTGAACGTCGTGGAAGAGTGGATGAGTGGAGGACATGCGTTGGTTTCCGTAACTGCCTGAGTTGTGTGGAACATGCCCACTCGCGCCATCTTCTCGTAACTGTCCATCATCTCCATCAGTTTCTTACAACTGTCGTAGACCGCCAGACCAATACCCCTAAAGTTATCCCCCCGTGTGACGTTTTGATATCTCGAGTGAGTGATACGCGGATATGGCCTGTTTGCGGCCATTCTCTTTGTAGGTTTGTGGCGTTTTACGCCATGGCCTTGGCTTCTTAGCCAATGCTGATTTTTGTGAATCCATGGTGGCTCATGGTTTGTGGTGCCATGCTATGTGGCGTTTATGGCTTTGGCGTCTGGCCAAGGTCGACTTTGGGGCAGCCTGTGCCTTAGTCGCGGTGTGAGTGCCTATGCTACAACACACCTGAGGTCATGGCGTGTTTATCCATGGTATGCTAGACCTTCCTGAACTTGGGATTAGGTCCGCTTAGGCCTATTTAGGCTGGTGTATGCTTCTCAGAGAGCTCTGGACCGGCCTGGAGCTTCAATATTCCTGAGGTTTGCACCGAGACTCGTATGTTGAGTCGTATTTAAGAGGAAATCCATGAGGACACGTCTCTGTTGATTCTCCACCGTGTACCATCAAGCGAGGTCTGGCTCTGAGCTGATCAAATGGGTTTAATATGTTGGTGAGATCATTAGTACTGCTCTATGATATTACCCTCCCCACCGGAGTTATAAGAGAGAGCTCATAGAGAGTTTGTTCGGCTCATGGAATGGGTTGCATTCTGAGCTATAGAGATGAGCCTGAATAGGCAACTGCCTTTAATAAGACATGGTTTCGAGAGTGTTTTGACAATCTTGTCCCTCTCTCATTTTTTTTTCACCATCTACAATTGGTGTCGAAGTTCCTAGTCTTACGTTGTACTGGTTTAGCAATTCTCTGACGTCAGCACTTACGAATTTCTGAGCATTATCCGAAACTATCTCCGCAGGTACCCCAAATCGGCAGAATATGTTTTCCCAGAAGAACGTGAATACTTCTCGGCCTGTGTGGTTTCTTAGAGCTTTAGCCTCGATCCATTTTGAGAAATAATCAGTTGCCACGATAATGTACCTTCTTTGCCCTGTTCCTGGCATGAATGAGACGACTATATCTACCCCCCATTTGGCAAAGGGCCAAGGGCTTCGTACTGGATTTAAGTTTGTTGCTGTGCGTGAATTCTTTTAGCGAATCTCTGACAAGGATCACATTTTTGGGATATGTATTTTGCGTCGGTGTGCATGTATGGCCAGTAGTACCCCTGAGCCTTGGTTCTCTGTGCGAGGGCTCTTGCACCACTGTGAGTTCCTGCTTCGCCACTGTGTAGTTCCCTCATTAGTGCCACCCCGTCTAGTCGATGAACACATCGTACTAGTGGTCCCAGGAATGATTGTCGGTATAGGATTCCATCTAAAAGTCGGTAATTTGCTGATCTACTCATTATTTTATGTGCTTCAAGTGGACTACTTGGTAATTCCTTGTTCTCCAAGTATTTCCTTATGGGTGCCCTCCAGTCATCATCTTCGTCTTGGATGGTCATAACGAGTTCTTCTCATAAGTCTGTTATCGATGATTTCTTTATTCTGCCAATCTCGATGGAAATGATGTCTTGGTCTGTCATTTTTGAGGCGATAAACGCCAGTGCATCTGCATGTCTGTTGTCTTTCCTACAAATGTGTCGAATTTTTAGATGGGGAATCTTTGTCATTAGCCGTCTTGCCAGTTTCTTGTATTTTGATAGTGAATCGTTGGATTAGTAGCTACCGCCGAGTTGTCGTACTACGAGTTGTAAATATGTAGTTATGCGTGCCTCTTGGATCTCCATTTCTATCATATACTTTAGAGTGTGAATCATTGCCTCATACTCGGTTTCGTTATTTGTTGCTTCGAACTCCAATCGGAGAGCATATACTGTACGTTTCCTTTCTGGCGAAGTGAAGACTATTCCAACTCCTCGACCATCTCCATTTACTGACCCGTCTATGAATACCTCCCACCGCCGAGGATGGCATTGCTCCAACAGGTCAGGTGGTCCTTTTTCGTCCTCGATCCCTAGTATTGGCTCTTCTTCGTAATCTTCTTCGATTGGAAATTCTGCTAAGAAGTCAACGATAATTTGTGATTTCAATGTTGTTCGAATTTCATAGACCACGTCATACTGGCATATTTGTGCGTTCCATTTCGCAATTTTCCTTGCTGCCTGCATATTATTTTAGAACGGATTCGATTGGTGTTTTGGTTAGCACAATGATTTTGTGGGCCTGGAAGTACGTTCGAAGCTTTTGGGTTGCTACCACCAAAGCGAGTATGAGCTGTTCCAGCTTGGTGTAGTTTTTCTCGGCCTGGAATAATGTCCTGCTGATGTAGTATACCGGTTTTTCTTCTTCTCTGGTGGTTACAAGGACTGCACTGATGGCGTCCGAGTTGGCTGCAATGTAGAGTCTCAAATCTTCATCCTTCTCTGGGCGTTGTAGAGCTGGTAAGCTTGCCAGGTAATTTTTGATTCCTTGGAATGCAGCCTCCCTCTCATCTGTCCATACAAACTTTTCTCCTTTTTTCAAAATGCTAAAGAAATTTTTGCATCTGTCCGAAGATCGAGCAATGAATCTGCTAAGGGATGCCAATCTTCCATTTAGGGCTTGTACGTCCTTCACAATTGTGGGCGATGGCATCTCTCGGATTGCCTGTACCTTTAATGGGTCTGCTTCGATACCAGTCTTCGTGGCAACGTATCCTAAAAACTTTCCCGAGGTGACTCCGAAGATGCACTTTGCTGGGTTGATCTTCATATTGATTTGGCGCATCTTTTCCAGTATTTCTCGTAGGTCTTCGATGTGAGTTTCTGCCTTTTTGCTCTTTACTAACATGTCGTCCACATATGCCTCAACAGTCTTCTTCAACCAGGGGCGGAAGATACTCTGCATAGTTTTTTGATACGTAGCACCGGCGTTCTTTAATCCAAACGGCATTCTTGTGTAACAATATAACCCGTTGGATGTTAGAAATGCTGTGTGCTTTTGATCTTCCTCTGCTAGAGGAATCTGGTTGTAACCAGAGTAGCCATCCATGAAACTTAATGGCTCATGTCCGGCTGTTGCATCCACAATCTGGTTTATGCTGGGAAGTGGGTGTGGATCTTTAGGCATGCCTTGTTTAGATTGCTAAAATCGATGCAGATTCGCACTCCCTTGTTTTTCTTTGGAACGATGACCGTATTCGAAATCCAGTTTGCATATTGTATTTTCTTGATGATTCCTGTCGCAATCATCTTGTTGAGCTCTGATTCCACCGCCGTCTGATATACATCTGCTAGCTTCCTTGGTGTCTGCTTGAATGGTCGCACCGAAGGGTTTATGTCTAAGTACGTGATGACATGCTAAGCTTGGGTCAATTCCCGGCATCTCGCTCATTCTCCAGGCGAAAACATCTGCTATTCCTTCAGTAGGCTTTCCAATTCCGCACGATGTTCATGCTTCATTAATGTTCCAATTTTTACAATTTTTGGTTCCTCATCAGTTCCAATGTTTACGTCCTCGGTGCGCTCTGTCAGAGTAAAGTTTGGTGTTTCCTCGTTCATTGCGGTAGGATCCTTTGGGGCTTCCTTCGTGATTGCTCCCTTGTCTCCCCTGATTACTTGACTGATTTCCTTGTCGATCATTTCTGCCTTTTGCTTTCTGTGTCGTTCTCTTCGATTTCGCCTTGCGTACCTTCTTTGCTCGATGTCCTTTTCGTGACATGCCTTTGACTCCATGGTTTCGCCTTTGATTTCACCTATACCGGCAGGAGTTGGGAATCTGAGTTTCTGATGCAGTGTAGAGGGCACTCCCAAGATCCCGTGCAGCCATGGTCGTCCCAAGATTGCGTTGTATGGTGACTCTATGTCGAGGACACAAAATGTGGTTGCAGCTTCATCGATCTTACGTAGGTTGGTAATGAGACGTCATCCTTTGGCTTCGAAGCTCTCCCGTTGAATCCGTAGATGGTATAATCTGAAGGCATCATCGAGGTGCTTTGGAAGAATTTCCTGTATGCCATCCCGAAAAGGACGTCTACGGAGCTCCCTGGGTCAATCAATATCTTTGGCAATGATACTCCATGTATGTTTACAGCTATCACTAGGGGAATGTTGCTTGGGCCGTCATCGGGAAGGTCATCGGTTGAATAAAATATTGGCTGCAACTGCCATGGCTCGAATTTCCTTGCCTCGACAACAATCATTATCTCCTTTCCATCTTTGTCTCTCTTGTGGATTGTGAATAGGGTAAGATTATCAATCCGATCCGAATCTCAGAGGTAGCACCGATCTAACTCATTTCTCTTACTTTCTCTCTTGTAATGTGTGGTCTTCTCTTTCTCTCTCCAAAAAGTCCTCCTTTTTGTAATCCCCCTAGAGTCCTATTTATAGAGACTCCCTTTTACCCCTGGGTGGCCAGATCCCCTTTTGACCACTTATTAACATAATTGCCACTCCTTGTTTCTTGATTACCCAAAGTATCTAGGCCCAAGCCCAACTGACTAGTTCTAATTAGGTATGTATCAAGCCCATTAGGTATTAATCAACTTGGGTCATCCACATGGATCCTTCCAGTGATGTTGCTTCGCGAGCTGGTGCTTTCCCTCGAATGAACCATTGAGTTGCAATGGGCACGTCGTACCGAAAATTCATCCTGCAATTCATTTTGATGATCTGCTTTGACGTCTTTTTCTTGTGTAAGCGACCCTACAAAACGCAACCGACAAGTGAGGTCCACAGTTTGTCATTGTGTCCTAGTGGTCTGACATGTATAATTCTTCTGTGCATATTATTTTTGTAGGGTTGTTTGAATTATTTCCTTTTTTGGTGAAACCTGATTTTGTACTATCTTTGATGATGTTTCACCAGGAAACGTATGTTGTGCCTGATTGGACCTCTGCGTTTCAAAGTTTGGATTCCTTGAAAAAGCATTGATCTTATCATATGTGATGATATGCTCGAAAACCCTTGAGCGTGCTAAGGCTTTTAAGATCTTTATACACCCAAGGCTGTGGAGCTCGTAAAATAATAAGAAAATACGATTTTAAAGAAGAGCTTGAAACCCTAGAAAAAAAAATCCCAAAGAATTGAAAACCCTAAATTACAGGCAAACCCTAAGTTATTTTAATTATCTCTGTTTCTAGCGCCAAACTGTGCGTGTATCTGCATAAGTACTTCAAACCCGACAGCCATCTGATCTATAATCATGCTATGGTCGTATACACAATATTCGTTCATATACGAGTACGGAGATAATAAGAACAATACCGAAGTTAATCTATATAAGAGAAGATTCAAAATAAGAACATAACCATCAATTGAATTTCACTCTAACTAATACATGGATCTGATCCTTAGAAGTTTGAGGAGAAAACTAACCTAACCTCACTCTTACGACTTAGGTTATAC
>JAJJMA010061994.1:0-10751 GCA_023529015.1 Papaver nudicaule
CTGTGTTAGCAGCCATCAGTGGCAGAGCCAGATTATTTGGCTGGGGGGACAAAGTTTAAGACTTTGTTCGTCCGCTCGAAATCTTTTTTTGGCATTCCTTCTCCATTTTAGATGTAGAAAAAATCGTAGTAAATTTAACCCAATAGAGTTCTTTATAAAAACCTATTTTATGGATTAAGATAGTGCTAAAAACCTAACCCTAGTTAATAGAGTCCATTTTTGAATATTCCCTCCTTCAGAGTTTGACCATGACTACCTACCTTCCTATCGTTGTACATGGCTCTATTATGCATATAATAACTGAATCAAAGCACTTCCTAAAATGGATACCAAAAGAGTAGCAACTACAGTAATGGAGACATTCAAAAGAGTAGCCATCACCACATTTCACCACTGCCATCACCACCATATTCCACCACCACTACCAACCACCGCCACCGCCACATTCCACTTCAAATTCTTCGGTTGGCCCCCCACCGTGACAGCGGTCAACTAATAGCATTGCCGAGCCAATAAGCAATTGTTCATTAAAATCCATCCTTGAAGCGAAAAACATAAAAGATTATACGTTTAAGATGGATTACATTGTTCGCTACCTAACTCAAGCGATTAGCCTGGAGGCTCGTCCTTGTTTTTCCATTGCTTCTATATATATATATACATATCTTAATAGTGTTTTTGTTCAGGAGCACAAGCAAATCTTCACTCCCTTCTTTTAATTCATTCACAACCTTCTTAGACGCTCTCTCTATGTCGACATGGTTCACAGATCCTGAGTTGTTCACGGATTATTTATCAGGCCGAGTACGTTTATGGAGGCTCAAGAAAAAATTCGGCAGCCCTCTCAGGTCAAGCGATTTCACTTACAAAACAACTCTCAGTGACCATCAGGCTTTGGTTGGCAACGCTTTTACATGGAAGAAGAGTGATTTCGACGCATTTGGAGAATTCATCTATAGGAATGACTTGTTGGTAAACTGTCAAGGTTTGGTGCTTCCAATAACCTTTCCTCGAGACCGAGAAACTAACCGGCCTACTAATACTAACCAGGGAATTTACTTCTGGTCACTAGTGTCAGAAGATAATCCCACATCACCTAGATCAGCCTTAACGAACCCAAATATAATATGCAAGGGCCACTCCACTCATTGCCAATTGGTTTTGAGTTGGATGCCCGCAGACTTTATCATGGCATCAGAGCCAGCAAAGATCCAGTAAACCATTCTCCGCTGCAACGTAAAATCACACTGTTCTTTTCTCTTTCGAAGTATCAAGACCGATCTCTCCTGTTTCACCGTTGTTTCATAAACCCTAGTTTATTCTTCAAAACCCGATTGTGCTACCCTTTATCCTCTTCTCAACATGTCTCGAGAAGACTCACAACCTATTACTGTAAAACTTGATGGAACAAACTACAATCATTGGTCTTTTCTTATGAGTAGTTTTCTCAAAGGAAAAGGTATGTGGAAGTACGTTGACAGAAAAGAAAAGGATCCAAGAACAATAGGAGTATCCACCCCATCCGGAAAAGAAGTCGAAACTCCAAAAATTGATCCTGTTGATGAGTGGGAAATCAACAATCATAAAATCCTTACATGGATAGGCAACACAGTAATCACTTCAATAAGCATGCAACTCACTAGTTTTGAAGTAGCCAAAGATGCATGGGACTTTCTCTCCAAAAGGTATACTCAAGTTAACTTTGCTCAGCGCTATAAACTTGAACAGGATATTCGAGCTTTGAAACAACAACTTGATCAAACAATTTCTGATTTTCACTCTGAGATGTCGATAATATGGAACCAGCTTGCTCTCATGGAACCTAACTGGACAACTGATTTGGAGTTTTGGCAAAAACATAGAGAAGAAACTAGACTTGTTCAATTACTGATGGCATTGAAAGATGAATTTGAAGGAATTAGAGCATCCATTCTTCACAGATCACCATTACCAACAGTTGAAACTGCATTGTCTGAGTTAATCACTGAAGAAACGCATAATAGAATCAAACCAGATATCCCTACTGTGCTTGCTGCTGCTTCCCATCCAAGCCTTAACCCACAGTTCAATTCATAAAGGAGCTTCACAAACCCATCATATCGTGACATCTCACAAGTACAATGTCACAATTGTAAGAAGCTTGGTCATTTTGCAAGGAATTGCACAGCTCCTACTGCATCAGCATCAAATACTTCTCAAAGCTCGACAATACAAGGTACATCACCATCACCAGGGACACCACAATGCACTTACTGCAAAAAACTTTAGACATCTCGTAGGAAATTGTCCTTCACCATCTTCCAGAAATATGCGAAGGAGATTCAATGCAACTGCGCCATCCTACTTCTCTGCAGCTCCAGCTACATCTGCACCTACTCAAGAACAAGCAAGAGAGATAGTAGCGGCTACACCCAACAACCTTGCTGTTGCTACACCCAACAATCTTGCAGACATACAAGAGATGGTTAAGCAAGCTCTCTCAATTGGTAATAATCCTGCAGTTGCTACTGCTCTTTCAGCTCCTACAGGTATATTTGCAAATGATTGGTTTTTAGACTCAGGTGCCTCTAATCATATGACTTCCAATTCCACCTTGTTTGAGAGTATGAGAACCATTGTGACACCCAAGATCCATACAACAGATGGATCAGAAATAAGTGCAACTCATATTGGTCATGTTAGAGTATCAAACAAGATACATGTACCAGATGTACTTCTAGTTCCTCAAATCAGAATGAATCTTGTCTCCATTGGTCAGTTATGTGATCAAGGGTTTAACATATACTTCTTTTATTCTGGTTGTGTTATACATGATCCCAAGACAGAGAAGCTTGTTGGGATAGGGCGTAGAGTTGGCCGTCTGTATTGCCTTGAGTCCCTGGTTATTCCTCAAACCTCCAAGAATCAACATGTTGCTGCATCCGTCTCAGCTCTTACTACCACCATCTCTCCATTTATCTCTTGGCATTCAAAGTTAGGACATGTCTCCTTTTCTCGTCTTACCTACATGATTAATAAAGGTCTTTTAGGAAATGTTCCTCTAGAAAAAGAACCTCATTGCATTGCCTGTAAACTGGGTAAACAGCCAGCTCTTCCTTTTAATAAAAGTACTACTTTTTCTACTGCACCATTTGATCTTGTTTATTCAGATGTTTGGGGTAAGGCTCCCCTTGCATCTAAGGGAGGGGCTTTATACTATGTCATATTCATTGATGATTACACTCGCTTTACTTGGGTCTATTTGTTCAGTATCTGTGGGTTTCGTCTCAATCCAGTGTTTCATTGTTCAGTTCCGTGTCCGTGGGTTCCGTCATTGTTCAGTTCCGTGGCCGTGGGTTCCGTCCCACTCCGTTCAGTATCCGTGGGTTCCGTCCCAATCCAGTATCCCAATCCAGTGTGTCCAATATTCAAACTCGACCCCTCTCGAGTTTGAAGGGGGGTGTCAGAAGATAGTCCCACATCACCTAGATCAGCCTTAACGAACCCAAATATAATATGCAAGGGCCACTCCACTCATTGCCAATTGGTTTTGAGTTGGATGCCCGCAGACTTTAACAACTAGATGTAGTGAACTTGCCCCGCTATGGTGTCCCTGTGCCATCGGTTGCATTCCGAGATGTTAGATACATGGCAGGTGACATGTCCCTGTGCCATCGGTTGCATTCCGAGATGTTAGATACATGGCAGGTGACGAGTTGGCTCCGGTTGGAGCTAGTCCTAAAGAAAAAGAATTACTCCCTCCGTCCCTCTAAAATAGGCGGAGAATTGACTTTTGGTTGTCCCTCTAAATAGGCGGAATTGCAATTCCAATGTACATTTTGACTTGTTTACCCTTATTTAAGATATGTTGGAAATTGTATTGATAATAGGACAAAGGGTAAAACAGGAAAAAACATGACAATTTATGAAAACAATTTTTTTTCTTATTCTACGAGAATTGGACTTCTCCGCCTATTTAAGAGGGACGGAGGGAGTAGCTACAAAATTGGATGCAACCACCGGTGAACGGAATGATCTAGCTGCAAAATTAGATGCGAGTATCGGTGAACGGAATGAATTAGCAGCGAAATTGGATGCGAGCAACGGTGAACGTGATCAAGCCAAGGCCGAGTTACAAGCCCTCAAGAAAAAAATCGACGACTTCATCAAAAGCCTCGAATGAAACACTTTTAAATGATTGCTGTGGTTGAATTTGATTTCGATGTTCATGCCTATAACCTTATATAGCATATTTGGATACACACTCATAAATAACTTTTCGACTTCTAAAAATGAATAAGTCAGAAGGTAGTTTGACAATATAATTTCTGAATGATTTCTGTGTACTATTTTTGAGTGGTCATATTACAGATTTAGCGACACTACTGTCTAGATCTATCAACTACAAAATTACAAATCAAGGAATCAAAAGAAAATTTTAAAAATTGTTGGGTTTATCTCATAATTAATCAACATATTAATATACCGCCGGTGCCAAGCGTCGCCAACAGCCGGCCGGGAGCCCATAGGCAGCATGAACTTGATTAAAAGCAAGCCTCAACCACAACAACAGCAAAAAGAAGATAAACTGCAATAGATTTCCACAAAAATAATATCAATTAGCACTAGTGCATGTTTACTAGTAATTGACTGATTAATTAAGAGGTAAAAATCATCAGAAAAAATAAATAATAAAGAGAAGTAAGTTAATTAATTACCATCCTTCCCAGAACCCTTGACCTGATCTGTTAGTGGTTGCTCCGGGAGCTTGAGGTGGTTGCTGACCTGCATACTCAGCACCTGGATATCCAACAGGAGGTGGTGCAACATAGGCACCAGCTGCGGGGGCTGGTGGTGGGTACGATTGAGGAAGACCAACTTGAGCTTGAGCCATAATCTCAAATAACAAAGTGAAAAAAAAACGATAGTATTAGATGATGATGAACAAGAGCAACACAAATGTAAGCTTGTTCTTAAGTAGACTAGTAAAGTGCACGTGCTCCGCACGTGTTACAAAAATAGATTTGGCATGTATTAGAAGTAGATATTCAGTCACAAAAGAAGGCAAAGTAAAAACAGCCACACTTCAACTGGTAGCTAGGCTCGAGCTCAATGAGAAATCTTTCTTTCATTAACTGGAAAAAATATCTGGCAAATTCCTCCCACTCGCTGAGATCTGTAACGGGTAATTACTTGTCCAGTCGTCATGCCGAAACAGAATGCCAACTTCATATCCTATTATCCACGCTATATTCCAATGCAGGCACATCCATTTATCGCAACCATGATGGTATTCTGTACCTGTTGTTGAAAATTGTAAGGTTTGGATTTCATTAACACTAATCAAAAGATATGGCAACCAATGAAAAAATTGAACTGAACCGAAAGTAACATTGGAATTGCCTCATAACTTCTTGTTTTCCATATGATTAGCACTCATAGCTACATCCAAGTTCAAAAATAGAAGTCGCGAGAATTAAATATTGAATATGATTACGCAAACTCTAGTGTGAAATTCAAAAGTAAGAAGTAGACATGCCTGTAAACTTCCTTTTCTAGCAAGCCTTCCTCCGTTGTTCGTTCGGACTATAGAATTCGTCAATTGCATCCATTAACATCGTTAGCATTGCAGTTTAAACATTTTCAACAGCAAGACTATTTTCTTCACGAAAGACCACAAATTCCAACTTTGAACATGACCCAGCCAACAGCCAAGGACCCATGTAATTAGATTTACTTGGAAAAAACCTGGAAGAAGAATAACTACAAAAACCTTTATTATCGGTTATGATAGCCAAAGTGTGAACTTTCCGATCAAAAATTGGCGCAATGTCTAAATTAAAGAGCCGAACCGAAAATCCATTTCAAAGGCTGTTTAAAGAGCTTCATTTATTTACTTTTCGAAAAAAAATGTAGATATTCACTACTCACAGTAAAGGTCCATTTCAAAGAACTATATAAACCATGTATTATTTCTCTGTTGTGGCGCAAGGTTACTCACATTGAGAATCACCATCCATGTGGGAGTACAAATAGCATCAGTTATGGAATTCATCCAAATTATTCAAGACTTCACTATCTAATGACACAAAGACGATTAACAGGGAGTACAAATAGCATCAGTTTATGGAATTTATCCAAATTATTCTAAACTTCACTGTCTAATGACACAAAGATGATCGAGCTAGTCTGGTCTTTCATTCCAAAACAAACCAAGAACCTACCTTAAGCATTCCTATTAGTTTAAACAAAATGCATAAGTAAATATAAGCAACTACATCACCTTGGTACTGGCCGTACATTTCCAGATTAGCGCACCACTTGTCATCCTTCTCACCCACCAGTTTGAACTGCATTAGCCACTATAAGTTATTTTTAAACCCCGAAGATTGGGATATATAATGTATTCAACGAAAAGTATGCACAGCTACAAAATAAGGGAACAAAAAAACAGACACACATGGAAGGGTAGCTAGTCTCGAGCAGATAGGAGAAGAAATTAGTGTCCAACTCCAGATCAAGATACTGGTCAGAGTGTATCTGCACATGAGAAATGGAAGCTAAGCAGCAATAGGAGATGTTTTTGCATTGGCACATGACCTCTCAATTTTAAAAAAAAGGTTACTGTATACCTTCATCAAATTATCTCCGTAAGAACACGCAGGAATTACATGTCCCACGACATGCAGGCCACACCTTCTGAATTTCTTTAATGGGATGTCAGGGTACCTAGCAGAAGAATTAAAATGTACAATAACATTAAACTGACAGAAAAGAGATGGAGCATTTTAGATATGGCACAACACAATTATACGAAAGCCAATTTAAACAAATGACGACTCTTTACAGAATGCAATCATACCATTTATAAACCCATTCATCACCGTAACCTCTCTCTCTTATCGCATTTCTAACACCAAACAACTCTAGCTGGTAACAAATAGGCATAAATGATATCATCTAAGAATTACCTAAAAAACTATGTAATCGCAATATCGCATCCTCGTTTGAGAAAAAGCTTCGGTATTAGAAGACCCTGCCACCAGAAACGTTTGGGACCGCAATGAGAAGCTGACATTCTCCCGTCTACAAAGAGCATTTCAAACAGCTAAGACCTTGAACAGGATTATGCATTTAAGTTTATACATTGACCAGTATCATATCACAAATGTATACTATTTTAGAGCGACGGGATAAAAAACACAAAGCAATTAGTAGTATAATAAGGTCACTGTATTTACTGAACTACCTCTTGTGTGAAAATGCGTACTTGTTTAGCCAAACTCCAGAGTTCAATGATCTAACATCAACCCTTTAGCATCACGACAACAATTTATAAACCTGTTGACGACCCACAAAAAACAATACGACATAAAAGATTTCATTAATAGGATTTGGAAACTGATGCATAGAACTGAAAAGTGAACTTGCATTCCAAACACAAAGAACAACACTACAGTAGCATACTGATTTTCCTAAGCAAAGCGAAAAACAAATAAATGAAGTGACCATACACTATTCTGCTTGTTACATCCACAAATCATGCAATTCCAAGTACCGTTCAGACATTTCATCAAACAGTATCTCCGCAAAATTGTACTACCTGTTTATTCATCATCTTTTAATTGCAGCACACCTTTAGGAGCAGCAGCGATTAAACCATTCAGTTCGCAAAAACTCTACAATTGCACATCTTCCTTTACTTTAGATTCTGAGAAACAAAGGTAAAACTTGATCACACTTCTTATTTTTTCAAAACAATTACAAACCTGAGTTAAAATTTCATTTACAAATAACTCTGATTAAAAAGTACCAAGGAGGTATTACACTGGTTGGTTAGCTTGAAGTTGTGTAGAAGTGGGCGATTTGAAATCTAAAAATTTCTCGAAAGTGTAACATAAGAGATAAGGACCAAAGAGAAAGTACTTTGAATTTGAATTTCAAATTTGAATTATATCTAGAAGACTCTTTCTGCCTAGATACTCTAAATAATGGTGTGACAAATTTGTCCTCGATTTATTTTATTTTCCGTTTTTTGTGCATGGTTATTTCAGTCAAAAGGCCTTATTTGGCCTCTTGGCTTAATAATAGTAGAGAAGTGTAAACTAGCTAAGTTAAGGAGTTAGCTTTTTTAAATAAAGAAGAGAGAAGAGAAGAGAATAGAATCAAGGAAAGTGATACGTGGTAGGGAATAAGAGAAGCAAAATATCTTTAGAGACATAAATGAATGAATTAGAGGATGAGATCGACATGATTGAAGCTCTAGAAAACAAAAGAGAGACCAGAGTCACCGTGACCAGACCATATTTTTTTTTGGGGTATATGTCGACGGTGTCGGTTGTGTGTCTCTTTTGCATGCATTGAGGATTATGTCGGGCACCAATATATAACTCAAGATCCTGCCTAGTTATATGTTATGATGACAACACTTGTTTTCATTTATGGTTTTCTCATTTGTTTTCTTTAGATTCATGTACATACAGTTATGTTTATTTCTAGCATTAAAATTGATAATGATATTTTTAGTTGACTCCTTGGATTTTGACCATTAAGAAATGATGATGATTGTGTACTTTGCAACAGAGATTTGTTTTTTTTTTTTTTTTAGTTGCGTTAGTCATTAAACGTGTCTCGATAGCTTCTACCGACTTCTAATTAATGCGCTGATTTTGGGGCTGCAGAGATTTCTTTGGGGCTTCAAAACAATAAAACCATCCAAAGGATAGTTATAAGGGATGTCCAAAAAGGTATGAAAAGTCTAAGATACCCTTACAGATTAATCCACCCCTAAATCTTAACTAATAACCCAAATTTTATAACCCTAATCCTAAACAAAAACAAAAACAAAAACTAATAAACTTATCATTGTTTTCAAACATGTTTTCATTGTTTTTTAGGTTAGAATCATCGATTTGGGGTTGTTTTTTTCCGCACCAGTTGGTTTTACGGTTTGGATTTCATATGAAACCGAGGCGTAAACTAGTTTTTACGCCTTACAAACCAAGGCGTAAGAATTTACGCCTTACAAACCAAGGCGTAAAAGATGCCCTAGTTTTGCCCTAGAATGTTTTACGCCTTACAAACCAAGGCGTAAGAATTTACGCCTTACAAACCAAAGCGTAAACATGAAAATGTGAACCGTAAAAATCAAAACCAAGGCGTAAAAGAAATGTTTACGGTTTGGTTTTGATGTTTACGGTTCACATTTTTGTGAGCACATTCCAAAATGTTTACGCCTTGGTTTGGTAGGCGTAAAACATTCTAGGGCAAAACTAGGGCATCTTTTTACGCCTTGGTTTGTAAGGCGTAAAACATTCTAGGGCAAAACTAGGGCATCTTTTACGCCTTGGTTTGTAAGGCGTAAATTCTTACGCCTTGGTTTGTAAGGCGTAAAACATTCTAGGGCAAAACTAGGGCATCTTTTACGCCTTGGTTTGTAAGGCGTAAATTCTTACGCCTTGGTTTGTAAGGCGTAAAACATTCTAGGGCAAAACTAGGGCATCTTTTACGCCTTGGTTTGTAAGGCGTAAATTCTTACGCCTTGGTTTGTAAGGCGTAAAAACTAGTTTACGCCTGGGTTTCATATGAAATCCAAACCGTAAAACCAACTGGTGCGAAAAAAACAGCCCCAAATCGATGATTCTAACCTTACCAGAGAAGAAGAATGGGTTTTTGGGCTGCAATGGTAGTGGCGGAGCTATTATCAGGGGTGGTGGCGGGGTGGTGGTGGCGTTGGTAGTGAAGGAAGAGCTATTTTTTAGTTTTTTGTTATAAGGGTAAAACAGTCCATTTTTATAAGGGGTTTTTGGTTTTGATTCCCGATGACCCTATTTTGTCACCCTTTGAAGCCCCAAAGAAATCTCTGCAGCCCCAAAATCAGCGCATTCTAATTAAGCTCTTTTTTCTTCCATGGCGCATTGTAGTGTGGGCTTGTGGCTTCGGGCCCAAGTTGTAATTTTGTTCTCTGATTCTTTGCAATAAAATCGAGCCCATTGTTATCAAAAAAGGAAAAAAAAAAGAAGAAAGAAAACAAAAAAAAAGAAGAAAAACCTTGAAATCTTTCCCCGTTTTAAGTTGGGATTATAGGACAGTTCCGAAGATTTTTATAAGAACATTTTCTATGGGTAGTGTCACCTCTTCAGAATGAAAAAGAAACTGACAACTAGATCAAATTAGATTAGGTGTTATTATGGGACAATACTACCAACCAGCTTTGGTCCCAAACACTTTTAACCTCTCTTCCGGTTGAAGGAGTGCTCCAAGGGGGACAAACTTAAGAGCCACCAGGGAAACGAAGACACGTGGGTTCCCTAGACCCCACAGGATTTTGATATTTAGTCTAAATAGGCTTGGTATTATTGAAATCTAAACTTTTTGTGGGGTCATATTTGTTGGCGATATCGAAATTATCTGCAATGATGGGATCTAAAACGGGGAAAAACAAATTTTGCTGTTATCAAAATAGCTCTCGAAAGTCAACAAACCCAAAAGAGTCTCTGTGATAAACAAAGAAACAAATTAGACAATTACTGATCATCAATGAAGATAGAAGAAAAACCCGATATATTAAGAATCGGATTAAGCGAAAACGGTAAGCATTTAAACTATGCGACCTTCCGTGTCACTTTAAACTATTTTATTAGGTTTCACCTATTTACCACCCACACTCTCACTCTTTCCCACCCACCTAAAATCCCACCTATGTTTTCCTAATTACCACCTATAAAAAAATTGTAGAACTCCTATTTCCCACCCTCATTGACTTTACTATC
>JAJJMA010062005.1:0-10144 GCA_023529015.1 Papaver nudicaule
GCCCATTATCCCAATTGTAGACCAAAATATCAGCGGGTCTTGAACTGCGGCCTTCATCATAGAGAAACCCTAACGCAGCTTCAAGTTTGAATGGTACGTCCCGCTCTGAAGCAAATGTCTGCAAAGGTGTCTCGTACAATATTATAGCGATGTTTTAACCCCCACCTCAGTTGCACAATGTATAGCGTGATCGCCGAAGGCATCCATAGTCCTACCACATCATAAACATGGGCTACCTTCTACAAACATGGGTATGCCCAATCGATAACAAAGAATAGCATTGAAATGGCGTGGGCTCATTGTTTGGCCAAGCCCATCTGCAGGGATAGCAAGTAAGTAGTCTTGCGCATGTGGTTTCTTGTTGCATTGCCATATAGCGAGATCTCTTCTAGTCATAGCATAGGTTGTAGGCATGTCTTTCGTCACCGTAGCGAAGTACTGAATCGCCAAAGCTTTCATAGGATGGGGGGCTGATTCGTCAACACCAAGTGAAGAGTCGAGTCTACTAACCTGAAGAAATGCCTCCAGAGCATGCTGAAAGGTAATGCCTTTGACTGACACACCTGATTGCGCCAACAGAGTACCTTGTAGCTGCAGGGTCTGAATACATGAAGCCAAGTAGCTGTATTGCATGGTATCGTACATGCTATAGATGCCAAGGCCACCGTCTTTGATAGGCAAGGTTACTAACCTATGTTGAACTGGCCTGTAGCCAGGACCTTCACCAGAGATCAGCTGGTGCAAGTATATGTTGAGATGGTGGTCATACTTGAGTTGTGCTTCCTGAACGTGTCTTGTGGTTGTAGTACGCAAGGAGAAATAGAGCCCAGGGACCCCAGTGCAGTTGCGCAGCAATAACAATTCACACTGAGGGTCGTTCAGGGTTTGTACTGCCTCCATAAGCCCAATGGTCTTATCAGCTCTATTAAGCACCAATTGGCTACAGAATTGGTGATTCAGACTTATTGGAGCTCCGAGAAGTTTGACACCATCTGTAGGCCTGCTAATATCTGCGGGAAAGGTTCCACTTTGTGTACTTCTGATGTCAGAAGTAGGCCAGAATAATTCTGTCTTCCTGACATTAAGATCAAGGCCCCTACTTCTCCCTTCCTGTTGTATTATATTGAATGCTTTAACAACCATAAGGGTGTCACCAATAAGGGTTCCATCGTCCAGATACCAAGCCTGGAACTGAAGATTACACTCCCTAGCAACTTGCTGTGTTATAGGATGCAGAACCAGAGCAAATAAAAGTGGCCCTAGGGTATCTCCTTGATGGACTCCTTGTGAAGAAGATAAGGTGTGAGTTCTGTAGTATAGCCTGGCTGGTGAAGAATAACAGAACTCAACCCATCTTGAGATGCTAGGACAATGTAATCTAACTTCCCGGAGTATTGCAGTACTATCCACCATGTTAAACGCATTCCAGAAATCCACCAGAAGCATAGACAAGGAGTTGTCAGTGCCTTTTTCCTCGATAATGAGATTTACTGAGTGTAGAATAGCTTCTCCACCATAAGGAATGCCTACTCCAAATTGATAATCTCCAAGGTATCTGGTCATGTCCTTGCTTACCAAAGCTGCTGCAACCTTTGAAACTAACCGTCTCCAGATTGAGCCAACCGCAATTGGCCTAATACTGCCATCTGGTTTGAGCAAGGGGGTTAAAGGAGCACTGGATATATACTCCCCTAATTGGGAAGTACACTGACCTGAAAGAAGCAGATTGACAATGCCTGTAATGGAGGATAGCAACTCATCTCCAACTGCTGCACCAGGGCCACTCAATGCGTCAATGAAGTGTTGAGCATGAAGCCCATCCCTGCCACACACAGTGCCTTTGGGGAAGCTCTTGATCCTGCTAAGAACTAGGTCTTTATCAGCCATAGCTGGTTCCACTGCAATGGGACTGTCAGGTAGAGTGGGTGGTGGCGCATATGGATGCTTAAGTTGCAAATCATCCAGGGTTGCTGCATTGGTAGGTGCTACACCATTAGAGGTCAGAATCCTGATGGCAGCTGTATAAGTTCCCTCTCCCAACTTCTTCTTACAGAGTCTGATATTGATATCATCTTGGTTCTTCTTTTTTGCAGGCTGTTGCTTTTTGGGGTTGGTAGGTACAGCAGTGTACTCATCCAGTAGTCGCTGAATAGAGGCAATATGGCCATCCGCTTCACGTGCAAGATCCTTATTGATGGAGTTCAATTGGTACTTTCTCCGCAGGCCTGACCTTGTTTCAGCACCAGTCTGAGGGATGTAATTCCGCAGTATACATACAGGAAAAAGCAATAACTGAACCCAATGGGAAATCTCCGTAGGATGTTGAATTACCTTATCTATGACATGTTTATAGGCTTTAGAAAAACCTAACCTGCAGTTGGTGGGTATATACCTTGTAGTATTGATCTGGAGACGAAAAATTTTATCAAGCAAATCAACATTGAGATCAATGTGATTATTGTCATTGCCCCCAGTGTCACTAGTGTCTCTATCCCCATCTGTGTTAACCATAACTGGTGCTGGTTTAGGAATGTCATAGATAACAAACCCTAAATGGCCATCTTGCAGTGGTGCTTCAATCTGTTCAGGGGTGGTTTTTGCAGGGTATCCTCCATGTATGGGTCTTCATACATATTGTACAGAGCCACAACTTCAGTTTATGAAGTATGTTTTCCCAATTAGTGTAAATTGCAGCGTTGTTGCTTATTCTTTCTCTGCAAACCTCACTCCCTTCACCAGGCATATGGTGTTTATCTAGCAAATGGCGGCCTAGAGATGTATGTGCAAAGCCCCTCCTATGAACTTCATTATCACAACCATCAAACCCTCTAAAAGGACAGTCAATCATGTAGCCATGTTTTTGTGTAGAACATGGTTTCCTGCAGCTGTGTGCTGAACTAGGGGATTGGCTATGACCGTATGATGAACAATGGCTTTGAGTGTGACTGATTTGTGATCGTGTTCTAGGCATTGCATGAACACATAATAAATGTTCCTCCGTAAAAGTAACCGTCCGCAAGTTGATGGTGAAAGATGAAAGAAACAACTATAATTGGTATCACAGTGAAGGTTAGGAAGAGGAGAATTGATGGGTGTGAAGTGCTGAGAGGGAGAGACGTGAATCAGAGAGAAAAATCAGAAATTTCAATCTTCCCAACTTTTCGCCTGAAAATTGCCTGAATTCTCCACTGCGGTTTCTCTCTCCTCCGCATTATTATTATTATTATTATTATTATTATTATTATGAAAGAGGTACTTTATTAGAAAAGAAATTAGTCTTGTACATTGGCGGATGGGAGCCTAGCTACAAGCTGAATCCCAACCCCTAAATTACATAGAACGAGTGGGGAGTCTAGCAACAAGCTGAGACCCAACCCCAATTTGAATAGCAATGCCAACTCTAATGAAAAAGTAATTCCCTACTCTAATGGTGGAATCATGCCTAGAGACAAAATTCCTAAGTCTTTTCAAAAATGCCATAGTTTCATCACCAAGCTCACCAAGAGTAGTGAAAGCCAATGTGCCAAAATTGTACCCATTAGCTTTACAGAGATCTTCATATTTACTCTTCTTCTTCTCAACAGCCCTAACCAAAGCAACACCAAGAGCAAAAACAGAAACACCCCCCCCCCCCCCCCCGCAAGTGGTGAAACACCAGTAACATCAAAGCAAGTGTCACACCCATCCTCCCAATTGTAAACCAAGACATCGGATGGTCTTAACCCACCACCTTCATTAGTAAGGAAACCCAAAGGAGCTTCAACTTTGGTAGAAACACCAGCCCTAAAGCAGATATCAGCAATGGTATCTCTGACACGATTATGCCTAGATTTAATGCCCACAGTACTAGCACAGTGAACTGCATGATCACCAAAAGCGTCCATAGGCTTCCCACAACAAGAACAAGGAGAATCAGCAACAAATAAGGGAATACCCAATCTATAGCCCAAAACTGCACTGAAGTGTTGAGGTCCAATTTTCTGACCTAGACCCTCAGCTGGAATGGCAAGCAGATAATCCTGAGCATGTAGAGTTTTATTGCACTGCCACAAAGCTAAATCTCTAGGGGACATATCATAAGTGATAGGCATCTTCTTAGTAATTTCAGCAAAATACTGAATAGCCAAAGCACGCATAGGATGGGGGGCAGATTCAGTAATGCAAAAAGATTCAATGCCACACACCTTAGAAAAGTTATCAATAGCTTGCAGAAGAGCAGAACTCTTACCAGTAATACTAGCACCATGCAAAATTTCACTTTGCAACATCTGAGTCTGCAAACAGGATGCTAAGAAACAATAATGGGAAGTATCCTGCAGGGAATAAATACCCAACCCTCCCTCATTTATAGGCAGAGTAACCATCCTGTGTTGCAAAGGACCATAACCTGGACCATCACCAACAAGCAAATGTCTTAGATATTTAAACAAATATTCATCATATGAACTCAGGACAGAATGGGAGAAGATAGGTGTTGTAGTCCTCATGGAAAAATAGAGCTTGGAGACCCCAATGCAATTGCGCAGAAGAAGAAGTTCACACTGTGGATCTTGAAGTTTCTGAACAGCATCCATCAACCTTAAAGTCTTGTTAACCCTAGCAAGAAGCAACTGATGACAGAAATCAACACTGATGCTAACTGCACCACCCAAAAGCTTGACACCATGAACTGGTTTACCAATATCAGCAGGAAAAACATCCTTGTACTTACACCTAGGGTCAATGGATGGCCAGAAGATTTCTGTTTCTAAATATTAAGCTCAAGCCCCCTGCTCTGTCCCTCAAGTTGGATGATGTTAAGAGCTTTAGCAACCATCATGGTGTCACCAATGATGGTGCCATCATCTAAATACCAAGCTTGCAGGCTTAGCTGGCATTCTCTGGAAATGTGGAGAACAAAGGGATGAAGAGTTAAGGCAAACAACAAAGGACCCAAAGGGTCACCCTGCTGTACCCCTTGAGCAGAAGAAAGAATATGAGGTCCATAGTACAATCTATCTGGAGAAGCATAGCAAAACTCTACCCATCTAGAGATTGCAGGACAAATTTTTCTAACCTCCTGAATCATAACAGATCTATCAACCATATTAAAAGCATTCTTAAAATCAACAAGAAGCATAGTCAAGGAAGAATCCAACTGCTGCTCTGTGACAATTCTATTGACAGCATGAATGATTGCTTCACTTCCACAAGGAACTCCAACCCCAAATTGAAAATATTTCAAGTAACAGTTCATGTCCTTACTAACCAAAGAAGCAGCACACTTAGAAACAAGTCTCCTCCATATAGTACCTACAGCAATGGGTCTAATGCCACCATCTGGTTTCAACAAGGGGGTTAAAGGAGCACTAGCAATAAACTCACCCAACTGCTTAGGACACTTACCAGTCAAGAACAAGTTGACAATGGAGGTGATTGAACCCAAAACTTCATCAGCTATGGCAGCAGCAGGACCACATAAGGCATCTAGAAGATGTTGTGCATGCAAACCATCTCTCCCACAAGAAGTTCCTTTGGGAAAACTTCTAAGTCTGCTGAAAACTAGTTCTTTGTCAGCACAAGCAGGTTCAGAAGAGTGAGGGGAAGCAGGCAAATGTGGTGGTGGTGCTGATGGATGCTTTGACTGTAGCTCAGCTAAGGTATCAGCATTCTGAGGAGCAACCCCACTAGAGGTTAAGACCCTGATGGCAGCAGTGTAGGTACCATTGCTGAGTTTCCTTTTACATAAACTAATGTTGACATCCTCTTGTGATTTCTTCTTAAGAGAACTAGAGGACTTAGGAGGTTTGGGAGCAGCAATAGCATCAAGTAAACTCTGAATAATAGTGACACACCCATCTGGCTCATTCCAAACATTAAGAGCTTGATTAATAGAATTGACTTGTAGCTTCCTCCTGTTACTTGACCTCTTCTCTTCATTGTTCTGTGGAGAATAGTTAGACAACACACAAATGGGAAACAACAACAATTTCACCCAACCTGAAATGTCAGCAGGATTAAGAACAACCACCTCCATGGTCTGCTTAAAAGCTCTAGCAAAGCTAAGTCTACAGTGAGCAGGGATATGCCTGACAGTATGAATCTGAGCTCTAAAAACTTTATCAAGTAAATCCACATTTAACAATAAAGACTCACCTTCATCCCCCACACAACCCACCACGTCATCAGGACAAACCATATCAATGGCTATGTGAGGTCTCTGAATGCCATGAATAACAAAGGCAACACCACCTTCCTGCCAAGGAGCATGAACCATAGGACCAGAATGAGATTTGCAAGACACACTCCAAGTATGGAGCTTCATACATGAAGTGCAAATCCACATCCTTAGACTTCTAAGAACAACATCCCATCTATCATAGATTGCAGCATCTTGTTTAATACGCTCCCTGCACACCTCAATACACTTCCCATGAACAAAATGGAAATCATCCAAATGTCTAGTAAATGAACTTCTAGCCAAACCTTTACCTCCAATCCCATCAGTACAACCATCCAAACCAATACAAGGGCAGTGAAATCTATTATCAGAGTTGACTATTTTAGTACCCAAATTTGGTGAAGAAAGGATAGGAAGTATTCTAGGTCTGAATTTAGGCTGAGAAGCGAGATTAGAAGCAGGTGACTGAGGTATTGATTTATGTCTGGTTTTGGGCTGAGGAGCAAGATTGGGAGCTGGTGAATGAAAATTGCAGCGGCTACTGCGAGTATTAGGCATGATGATGATGGAAATCAGTTGAAACTCACCACCAACAACTCTATTCTGTGAGAAGTAACGACCTGAAGGAAGTCAAAATCTGAACAGAAAAGAGGAATTGGTGAGAACAAAATGAAGAGCAGAAGGATTCGAGGGTGATGGAAATGAAGAACGAAGGATTAACAGGGTCAATCAGGGGGAAATGGGATGATTTCAATCTCAAACCCTTATTTTCCCCCAAATCGCCCCAAAATCGCCTCTCTTATTATTATTATTATTATTATTATTATGTAAATAGGCATTTTATTAAGAAACACGTAAGAGTTCATACAGTAACAGAGGCATTTTATTATTATTATTATTATTATTATGAAAAACGCTTTATTTCAGACAACAAAGAGTTTATACAGTAGAAGAGGGGAGTCTACTATTATTATTATTATTTATGAACTAGGCATTTTATTAAGATAGGAAAAACAAAGAGTTGAATTACATAGTACGCACAGGGAGTCTAGCAACAAGCTGAGACCCAACACCAATCTGAATGGCAATGCCAACTCTAATAAACAAGTAATTTCCTATTTTAATGGTAATATCATGCCTAGACACAAAATTTTTAAGGCGCTTCAAAAAGGCCACTGTCTCATCCCCTAACTCTCCAAGTGTAGTAAAAGCTAAAGTTCCAAAGTTGTAACCATTAGCTTTGCAAATCTCAAGATACTTGCTTCTCTTCTTCTCAATAGCCTTAGACAAAGCAAGCCCTGGCATAAAAGATGGAACCCCTCCCCCTGCAAAAGGTGAAATCCCCGTGACATCAAAACACGTGTCACGACCTTCTTCCCAATTATAAACCAAAATATCAGCTGGTCGCAAACCTCCTCCATCATTAGTAAGGAAACCCAAAGCAGCCTCTTTTTTAGTAGACACACCAGCCCTAAAGCAAATATCAGCGATCGTGTCACGTACACGGTTGTGACGTGTTTTAAGACCAACAACACTTGCACAATGAACTGCATGGTCACCATGAACATCCATAGGTCTACCACAACAAGAGCAAGGGAAATCATCAGTGAAGAGAGGAATACCAAGTCTATAACTGAGCACAGCACTAAAGTGCTGAGGTCCCATCTTCTGACCCAACCCTTCAGCTGGAACAGCAAGTAAATAATCCTGTGCATGATGAATCTTATTGCATTGCCAAAGAGCCAAATCTCTATCAGACATATGGAAAGCAGAAGGCAAACTCTTCATCACAACCTCAAAGTATTGAACTGCCATAGCATTCATAAGATGGGGGGCAGCTACATTAATGCTTGAAGTTGAATCAAAACCACATACCTTAGCAAAATCATCCATAGCTTGCAACAGAAGAGGATTACTATCAAAACCAGAACTGCATAAAATCTCATTCTGCAACAACTGAGTCTGAAGACAAGAGGCTAAAAAGCAGTAATAAGAGGTGTCATGTAAAGCATAAATGCCCAGGCCACCACCAGATATAGGCAGGGTAGCAAGTGTATGCTGCAGTGGTCCATACCCTAGTCCATCTCCAGTAATGAGTTTCCTCAAATAGTTGAACATATGAGCATCATAAACAGTCACAGCCTGTTGTGTATATATAGGTGCAGTGGTTCTCAAAGAAAAATGAAGTCTAGAGACACCAATGCAATTCCTTAAAAGGAGAAGTTCACATTGAGGATCCTGAAGCTTTTGCACATCATCAATCAACTTCACAGTCTTATCCACTCTGTCCAACACCATCTTGCTACAAAACTCAGAGCAAACACTCACTGGAGCACCCAACAATTTAACCCCATTAGAAGGCCTGCCTATATCAGGGGGAAAAACACCTTGTTGCTGACTTCTGTGATCCAAAGAAGGCCAAAATATATCACATTTATGAATGTTAAGGTCCAATCCTCTACCCCCACCCTCTTGCTGAATGATACTAAGAGCTTTGGCAACCATCAGAGTATCACCAATGATGGTGCCATCATCCAGATACCAAGCTTGCAAATCAAGTTCACACTCTCTAGAAATCTTCAGCACAAGAGGATGTAAAGTGAGAGCAAAAAGCATTGGCCCCAAAGGATCTCCCTGCTGGACTCCTTGTGATGAAGATAGAGTTTTGGCACCATAATATAACCTTGCAGGGGAGGAGTAACAGAATTCCACCCACCTAGAAATAGAGGGGCACATATTCCTCACCTCCTGAAGCATCACAGACCTATCCACCATATTGAAGGCATTACTAAAATCAACAAGCAACATTGTCAGAGAAGAAATGTCACCTTTTTCCAGCATTAGCCTGTTGACAGCATGAACAATGGCTTCTCCTCCACAAGGTACACCAACTCCATACTGAAAGTCTTTCAAGTAATTGACCATATCCTTACTGACAAGAGATGCAGCACATTTTGACACAAGTCTTCTCCAAATGGTTCCAACAGCAATAGGTCTGATTCCACCTCCAGGCTTCACCAAAGGAGTAAGAGGAGCACTGGCAATAAACTCACCAAGCTGAGAAGGGCAGTTACCAGCAAGCAAGAGATTAACAATGACAGTGATGGAGCTAAGGACATCATCAGAGATAGCAGCAGCAGGCCCACTGAGGGCATCCAAGAAATGCTGACATGTAAACCATCCCTCCCACAAGATGTACCTTTAGGGAAACTCTTCAACCTGCCAAAAACTAGCTCATTGTCAGCAAGTGCAGGCTCAACAGGAAAGGGAGTATTAGGCAAAAGAGGTGGTGATGCAGGAGGGTGTTTATGCTGCAACTCTGTGAAGGTAGCTTCATTCTGTGGAGCAACACCACTGGATGTCAAAACTCTGATGGCTGCAGTGTAAGTACCATTACTCAATTTCCTTTTGCATAAACTGATATTAATATCTTCTTGGGACTTCTTCTTCAGGGAGCTGTTGAGCTTGGGCTGAGGACCAACATTAGTATCCAGCAGGTTCTGAATAAGAGCCAAACACCCATCTGGTTCACACCATCTAATAAGAGATTGGTTAATAGAATTAAGTTGTAATCTTCTTCTATTCCCAGACCTCTTCTCAACACTACTCTGTGGTGTATAATTGTTGAGTACACACAAAGGGAACAAGATAAGCTTAACCCAATTAGCAACATTAGCAGTATCACAAATAACAGCATCCATAGTATGTTTGAAAGCTTTAGCAAAACTCAACCTACAATGCGCAGGGACATGCCTCACAGAGTTAATCTGCAACTTGAAAACCCTATCAACCAACTCAACATTCAACAACAACTCACCTGAACCACACTTAGAGTCTCCTGCTTCCTCAACAATCAGTTGTACAGCAGGCCTTGAAACACCATGGATGATGAATTCAACAACACCATTAAGCCAAGGAGCAAGAATCATAGGACCATCATGAGATTTACATCCAACAGTCCATGTGTGCATCTTCATACAAGCA
>JAJJMA010062006.1:0-14425 GCA_023529015.1 Papaver nudicaule
TTGTCCCCAATCCAACCAAAGGATTTACCAAGACTTTGTCTTGTGTCGGACTGATCACTTGTGATCCAAACTGAGGTTAAACAGATCTTGATATTGATTTTTGAGATCGTCCAGATCTGATAATAAGACTCACGAGCCCAAACGAAAAGTTGGTAGTATTTCGGTACCCCTGCTTTTCAAATATAACACCAACTTCCTACCTAACCAATTGTTACAAACTCCACCAATACATTTTCACCTAAAAGTATACCCATCAATACCACTATGTCAAAAACAATCCCTCCCAGCCCCTATTAAATGCATTACCCATGAGATAATGTGAATTAGAAGAGAAAAAAGGTCTTTATTATCATTGTGATGAAGTGTACAAACCAGGACACATGTGTAAGCAACAACAAATTTTTATGGCTATTGGTGAAATACTGTCAGATGAAACAGAGATTGCAGCTGAAGAAATATATCAGGAAACTTTGTCTTCTCCTGTGGAGTCTGACATGGGGATTTCATTGAATGCCTTGAAAGGAAATATTTATGTTGATACTATCAGAATTCCTGGTTTACTCAAGAGGAAGTCCATTATATCCTCATAGATGCTGGTAGTACTCACAGTTTCAACGACTGTGATTTGGCCAAAGAGTTACATTGTGACATTTAGTTACAATGGCTAATGGAGAGAGAACTATCAGTACTGGTGTTTGCGCTCAGCTCAAACGGAAAATGCAGGGTTAAAACTTTTGTGAAGATGTCAGACTACTTCCTCTTGATGGCTGTGACATGGTGCTTGGAGCAGACTGGCTCAGGAAACTAGGTGATATTACCTTCAATCTTTCTAAGTTGAGCATTTCCTTCATATATCATGGTAAAAAGATTATTGTACATGGTGCTTAAAGTAAGCCTTTATTATTAATGATGGTTGGTGATGTAGTTAAAGATTTTTTCAAGAAACATACTCATGGAATTATTGACTAACTTTTTCTGTTTCAATTACCACTACTCAACAAACCATACCACAACTTATCTCCACGTTGTTGAGTAGATTTCCTCAAGTTTTTGCTGAACCAACTACCTTACCACCACAAAGGAGTTTGGACCACAAAATTACCCTTAAAACCCAACTCCGAGCCACCTAATATGAGACCTTATAAATTCCCATATATACATTTGGTCACTGAAATGCTTGCTTCTGGTATCATTCAACTTAATGACAGTCTCTTTGCTTCTCTCATTCTGTTAGTCAAGAAGAAAGACAACACTTGGAGATTTTGTGTTGATTATAGAAGATTAAACAATATCACCATCAAAGACAAGTTTCCCATACCTACTATTGATGAGTTATTATTGCATGGAGGAAAATACTTTCCCAGGATTGATCTCAGGTCTGGATACAATCAGATTAGAGTGCACATACCTGACATTCCAAAAACAGTTTTTAGAACTCATCAAGGTCATTATGAATTTAAGGTCAATTTGGTCTCACTAATGTTCCTGCAAATTTTCAACCACTCATGAATGAAGTCTTCCAACCATATTTAAGGAAGTTCGTTCTTGTATTCTTTGATGATATTTTTGGTGTACAACCCCACACTAGAGGAACATGTCAGTCATCTTGAAGCTGTTTTGCTTTTACTTCAACAAAATCAACTACTCCTGAGATGTAAAAGTGTATGCTAAGATGTCAAAGTGTTGTTTTTCTCAATCCTAGTTGGAATATCTTGAAGCTGTGATATATGCTAAGATGTCAAAGTGTTGTTTTGCTCAATCCGAGTTGGAATATTTGGGCCATATTATCACAACTGAAAGGGTTGTCGTTGATCCTGCTACGATATCTTGCATGTTGGAGTGGCTAGAACCAAAGACAATTAAGGAGCTAAGAGGATGTTTGGGTCTCACTGGGTATTATAGAAAATTTGTTAAGGGGTATGGTGTTATCAGTAAACCACTCACTTATCTCTTGAAGAAAGATTCTTTTGTGTGGTCTACAGAAGCAAGTCAAGCTTTTCAACACCTCAAACAAGCTATGGCTACAACTCCAGTGCTGACGTTGCCTGATTTCTCTATTTCATTCATCTTGGAAACTGATGCCTCTTCTTCTGGTATTGGTGCGGTGTTGATGCAGAATAACAGGCCTATAGCCTTTTTCAGTAAGCAATTGGGAGCTAAAGATGCTTCGTACTCCACTTATGAGAAAATACTTTTAGCTATAGTGCATCTGTCATGAGGTGGAGACAATACTTACAAGGTCATCACTTTACCATCAGAATTGACCACCAGGCAATTCAGTTTTTCCTTCACCAGAAAATCACCATTGTTCTTCAACTGAAATGGCTCATGAAATTACTGGGATTTGATTATGAGATCAACTATAAAAAAAGGTGTTGAGAACAAGGTAGATGATCCATTAAATCCACATCATACAGTTACTTGCAACACTATCAATGTCTCTACTCCATCTTGGACTCAAGACAGTGTGGATAGCTACATTAATGATGACAAGGTACAACCCTCATTGCTCAGTTATTGGTTAATAGAAATGCAGCTGCCCATTTTTCTTATTTGAATGAAATTTTAAGATACAAACACAGTGGGTAACAGTGGAACTGTCAGAACTCACATTATGGCTTCAGTGCATAACTCTGCAGTAGGTGCACATTCTAGTATCCAGGCTACTTATGCCAGAGCCAAGTCTTATTTGTTTTGGCCAGGTGTGAGACAAGATACTACCTTATTTGTGTCTCATTATGAGGTATGTCAGCAAAACAAGATTGAGCACATTCATCCAGTTGTCTTTCTACAACCTTTACCAATTCCCGATCAACCATGGCAACATATTTTAATCGAGTTTATAGAAGGACTACCAGTAAGTGAGAAGAAATCAGTAGTTTTAGTGGTGGTAAATAGGTTAACCAAGTGTACTCACTTCATTGGTATGTCACACCCATATACTGCTGCATCTATGGCTCAACAGTTAGTCAGTCATATTTTCAAACTTCATGGATTGCCAGCATCCACTGTTTCTGGCAAAGACAAGGTTTCTACTAGTCATTTTTGGCAAGATATTTTTACTTGTATAACAATTGAATCTCGTGTACATTTCCCTTAACCCCAATCCTACAACACTTGGGGTTCTACATTCCGGTTTCATGATCAATCTCCGCTAAACCAAGTTTCTCACAAATCAGATGAAAATTTTCCCTGGACCACAATTGAACCGATAAACCTTTAATTTGTACCCAATTTTAAGATTTTCTAAGGACAAAATCATTAATTGTTTCATCAAATTTTATCCATCTTCGGATTTCAATCACAGTACCTTGATGATTTCATTCAATGGATTTCCAACAACTGCCCCATTTAAAGTCATTTTTGGGTTGAACGAAGGCATCATTCTCTTCTGTCACAGTGATCTAAGAAGTCGATTCCACTTCAAATTATTTGTAATTTCTCTTGCAACGTGATTCCAACGTAAATTCCCTTAAGACAACAGAAAGAACGAGAACGGGAACTTCTCTTAACAAACAATCTTAAGTTCATTTTTTTACTATATATAAATGAAAGGTTATTAAAGTTTGGACCTCTTCTATAAGAAGAAGTTCCATACCTACAAGCCTAGGGAAAAGAAAGAAAGAAAAATCGTTTGTTTTGTTGTTAGCTTTACTCACATTTGTCCTTGTTATCTTCACAAAATCACCTCTGTCTTTCAGCGATCTCTCCATGGGGAATGAGAAATTTCCATCTCTTATTGTCTATGTTTTAGCAGTCTTCTTTTGATCAAAGATCTCCTCGAATGATTTGATCATCCATAACCCAACCTCTCTTGCAAACAAAATTTGGAAAGAGATCCCACCTTTCAAATTTCCAAGTCTGTGTAGTAGTAGAATGCAAGTTAGGATTTTATCCTGTAACATTCTGTTGACTTCTTGACCCCCATAATTCATGAGAGTTTGCTATAATATATAATCAACACTTCTTTACTAAAGAAGAAACCTTTTGTCTTACGTGTTTTTCTCATATGAAGTTTCAACTCTTTTGTGTGATATCTCATCACCATATTGGATTAGACAAGAGCAAAGAAAGAAAAAAAGAAGAAAAGGAAACGAACTTGGGATAAAGAGTTTGATTTACGTGAACACTCTTTAAAGAGTGTTCACATGACATTTCAATCTCCATCATTGATTTAATTTAGAGAGTAATGTAACACGAGTTGATATCCTAATCATTGATACAAGGGTCAGTTAGTTCTTTCCTTGATTTTTTTTTATACGAGATGAATCTGTAATTCATTAGAATATGCTGGAACATGATTGCAACAGGTGGTCTGCAGCTTTCAAAGATGGACGAGTAGCATGATACTGATCTGTATTTGTTGATGTGCCACTCTACATAGTCTGCGTAGTAGTATGATTTCAGTCTCAAATTAGTTTCATAATGTGAAAGTTGAAGGTTCACAAGACAATGAGGTCTTCTATGTTGTTCAAATACAGTGTTTTCAAATGGAGGGTAAGTGTGGAAAACTTAGCGACTGCATTTGCCGACGAAAACTGGCCGAGTGAAAAATGTTGGTACTTGAAATAGACAATTTGTTGGAATATAAACGATGGCAAGAGTGAAAAACTCAGCGACAACGTTTGTCTATGTGCATCGCACGTGCACTTGAATTGTGGATTGTAATGAGACCATCACTTAACCAATCACATGAACCTATCAAATACATATTCTTTAATGGTGTGTGCACATATGATTGAAAATTTGCAACTTTTCTCCACTTGAGAACTTTTATATATAACGCAACCAACCGATTTAACGCCAGTTTCATAGTGAGAATGGTATGTAAACAATTTTGTTGTTAGTGTCTGTTTTCGCCTGAAAAACATTGTACTGCAAATGAGTACTTTCTTAGTGATCGAGATCAAAATCGAACAAGACTAGCCTAAACCAAGTCAAAGGCCGTTCAAGTCTTGCTTCGGTCACAGAGATGATAGAGGTTGATCTAGGGAGGGAAACAATGAAAGAAATTTGAGATCAGGTTGAGGATGTGTGTTTCTGGGTGTGAGAGTTCAAGATCTCCGTCGTAAGTGTGACTTGAAATCTCCAAGGCTAGAAGTGTGTTGAATACTCAGGTATGTTTGTTCTGAGGTTCTGGTGTTCAAGTGTTCTGCCTTGGAAAATAGAGGAAGCCTCTATTTATAGTTTTGAACTCACCATGATCTCTCGACAGAGAAGGTGGAAGTCGTAGAAGAGTGGAGGAGTGGAGAACATGGATTCGTTGTGTAAAATCTAGAGTCGTGTAGAACATGTCCACTCAGCACCATATTTCGTAACTGTCCATCATCTCCATCAATTTCTTTCTAACTACCGTAGACCGCCAGACCAATACCCCTAAAGTTATCCCCCGTGTGACGTTTTGATATCTCGTGTAATATGCAGATGTTGTGTAATTGTGTTAAGCTGAACTACATTAATGTTGTGTGGCCATGTGTTTGTAGTATGACCATGACTTGAACTTGGCAAGAATGTGCAAGTGTGGCCGTGGACATGGCCACGACCTTTGGCAATTTTGGTGGCGCCATGGCTTCCAGGACAAGGCCAAATGTTTTGTGGCGCCATGAGGATGTGGTTCCATGGCTCTTGTGGCCACGACATATTTAGTGGCGCCATGAGCATGGCGCCATGGCCTTATGGCCAAGGCATATTTAGTGGCGCCATGAGCATGGCGTCATGGCCTTATGGCCACGGCCTTTGGCCAATACATATTTTTTGCGGCGTATCAGGCCAAGTCATTCGACTATGGCGGGTTTGTGCACTTGGATTATGGCGTATTTTTAGGTCATGGCATGCTTAGCCATGGCATACTAGGCCATTCTATGTTTAGGTTATGGACTGCCTAAGTGTGTTTAAGCTTTTGTATACTTCTCAGAGAGCTCTGGACAGGCCTGACTCTTCAATGTTTCTGAGGTTTTCATTGAGACTCAGATGTTGAGTTGTACTTTAAGAGGAAATCCATGAGGATGCGTCTCTATTAATTCTCCACCATAGTACCAGTGAGCAATTTAGTTATGATGCCGGGGAATTCAAAGTGATGTCGACATGAAGTAAATTGGTGGTTTTACGAGTTGGTGGGTTATTTAGCATTGCACTATGATATTATTCTCTCCACCCGGGAGCTATAAGAGAGAACTCATATAGAGCATATTCAGCTTGCAGAACAGGCTGTATTCTGAGCTATAGAGATCTGCCTGAGTAGGCAATCGCCTCTTGGCAAGGCATAATCAGAGGGTCATTTTACGTTTTTATCCCTCTTCTATTTTTCACCATATATAGTGTCCATTTATAAAAATGGCCTCACTAGTGTTTGCTTATTTTGCAATTAGGGGCAGAAAACTAATATGCACATTTTTCTTCGATGTAAAGACACTCCAAAGTTATGGAATTATTTTTGACAACTTTGGTATGAGTTGGTCGCTACAACTGTGTACATGCAACATTATGCAATTGGCCAAGCAAGAAGGATGGTGTATGTTAAATAAGCTTTCAGTATACTTCCTTTTGTGATTTGGTGGCCAATTTGTCGTGAGAGAAAAAATCGGCTATATGGAGGGAGGCGAAGAAATGTCAATCAATTTATTATTTCCGTGAAATGTAGGATGTTTAATTGGGCTTTACATACTAAGTTATTAGAAGGTTATTGTCACTGGAACGTTGTTGGCGGCAGTTAGGGGTGAGCAACGGGTGGACGGATGCAGATTAGGGGTCATCTGCGTCCAATCCGTCAAAGTTGCGGATTTGGAAAGTTCACTCGTGTCCAGTCCAATCATCCACAGATTTGACAACTGCGGGTGAGTGGGTGATGCGGACTGGATGCGGATTACCCACGGATTTCATTAAAAAATAAAAATAATTAAGCAACAAGGTTAACAAATCAGTAGAAATTTATCAACTTGAAATGTCACGGAACAAAATTTAAACATAGAGATTGAAGATCATACCAACAGGGCATCACTGCACATTTTGTATTAATATGCAAACTGTTGCTGGGTTATGTAAATCCCAATGCAATATGTACCTTCAATATCTGTTATATTTCCTAGATTAGGGGTTTCCCAATGACACTGTCACATCAAAATTGAATCGTTGATATTCTAAAATCCAAAAATTAAGAAGATGTATCTCCTATCAGCTAAATAAACAATCAGACAGTAGACCGAACAAAGATAGACATACTCCTCGTGCCATATACAACAACCTGTTCTTGCCCGCTATGCAAGCATTGGACAAAAACGCTTGTCGACTAAGAATCTACCCAAAATAATACTATGAATTCTGATTGAGTGACCAAAACAAACTTAATTTCCATCATCCACTAAAAAATTAAGCAACACAGATCTGATGATATTATGAATGTAATTCCTATATAATATCTCTGGGTATGGGTTATCTGCGGATTTGATAATCCACCCGCGTCTAATCCGCCAAAACAATGGATTTGAAAAATGCACTCGTGTCCAGTCCATAGGTTTGCGGATCGGATGTCCATCTGCAATTTCGCGGATGGATGCAGATGAAATCGAAAATGCTTAGTGCTGCCCAAAAGGGACAGCCCAAAAACGGATCAAGAGAGATAGAATGAGAAGAGAGAGAGAGTGGGAGCCACCATCGAATCATACACCACACAAAACAGAACCCCCTGCTAATCTTACGGTGTGGGATGGCGCCACCTCATGGTCCATTTTCCGGGCACCCCAAAAGTGGGCGGCGCCCAGCGGCTCCGGGATGAAATTGGCGGGTCTGACATTTTGCTCTGTTCCAGCGGCAGTAGCCAGTGGTAGCTCGAAGCTGCTACAGGCGGCCCAAAAAAGGGTGCCCGAAAACGGACCATGATGTGGCACCATCAAGGTCCGTAGGATTAGCAGGGGGGGGTTGTGTGGTGGATTTTCGATGGTGGGACCCACACTCTCTCTCTTCTCACTCTCTACCTCTCTTGGTCCGTTTTTGGGCAGGCACTATTCCGGGCCGCGTTCAGCATTTTCGTAGCTCTACCATGTTTTGTCTGTTTAATTTAATTACCCTTTTCCTGTAAGAAAAAGAAAAAAAATATATGATGGATTACGAGTAAAAAAAATAAAAATAAATAGTGGGTTTTCATTTGCAGTTCTACAAAATTAGTTCTCCGTCCCCAATTCTATATCTCTTTCTGGCTGAGTCTCTCTAACTCATCATCTTTTCTCCTCAGACGATTCTTCAGAGATTATATCTTACTCAATTACTAGAAGGTAATCTCATTTTCACACTAATTGAGTTCAATCTATGTATTACTATGATTTAATGATACTTCTTTTTCCATCTTTCAATTCAGGGTTTAGGGTTTTTGTTTCTGCTCAGATAGGAGATTAGGGGTTCTGCATTACAAATTCTTGAGGGTATTCTTAGGTCTATTTCTCAGTTTAGGTTTCGATCTCAGTTTAGGTTTCGAAATGGAAGAAGAAACAGATAGAATCAGTAGGTTACCAGACTGCTTAATTCATTACATCTTGTCATTCATTGATGCTAAATATGCAGTTCAAATTAGTCTTCTGTCCAAAAGATGGATTGATATATGGAAATCTCTCCCTTTTTTAAACTTTGATAGGTGGTCATTTAAGAAAAAGTATAAATTCATAATGTTTGTAGACATGGTATTCATTTTTCGCAATGACATTGATATTCAGAAGTTTAGTTTGCATTGGGAGGGTGCATATGAAAAGAAAGCAACAACAAATGCTAATAGATGGAGCCTTAATGCCGTTAAGTATAATGTTCAAGAAATAAGCATAGTAATCACTCAATGTCATTATTCGGCGTATGAAGTTCCTCACCCTCTCCTTAATTGTAAATCATTGAGAAAGTTGTCTATGGAAGTGTTTCGTGATGAGGATCATGCAGATATTATTCTACCAAGTTCAGTGAATTTACCTCAGCTGAAAGAACTCATTTTAAATGGATTATCGATCGCCAGTGTAGAATTATCTAAAACACTCTTTTCAAGTTGTCCAGTTCTTGAAAAGTTGGAGATAGTTGATTGCGATATACATACTGGTAATCAAAGAGACTTGATTGTTGATTCTGTCAGCCTTAAGCAGTTTGTATATTGTAGACATTTTGTTCCAGAAAATGATACTCTTGCTAAAGTTATCAAGTTATCTGCTCCAAATTTGGAAGAATTCACTTGCAAATCTTACCTGACACAAGAGTTTTCTCTAGAAAACTGTTCTCCACTATCCAAGGTATATTTTGAGATGGTTCTCGAAGAAAAAGAAGAAGATGAGAATGCAGAAACATATTCAAAAGTGCCTCCAGAGGAAAAAGAAGTGTATGCCAAACGTATGATGCAATTCCTGGGAGCGGTTTATATGGTGAAATCAATGATATTATCATCTGGATTCCTTGAGGTATCGGTGCTTTCTGTCTTTCTTGAATTAATCATCTTAATATATATGCGGAAGTGATTAAATATGTTATATATAGTTCTAATGATTTAGAATTTTATTTTGTTTGTCAAGGTTCTCTCACAAGCTCCTGACTTATTAGACTGTCAACGACCTCGCTTGTGTAATCTACAAACTGTGGTGCTGCAAATGTGGTCTACAAGAGGTTGCTTGCGTGCTATAGCATACTTAGTCAGCATTTCTCCTAATATAACTGACATTTTCCTTGAATCTAAAGAGGTAACATTTAACCAAGCTCTTCATTTTTTTATACTTGGTCTGCAGTATTGTTCCCACAGTTCTAATGCGACGTCTATGTTCTTCATCAATCTCATTTGGCAACATTTATTTTTGTGTAACTTTAAGTGACTTATTAGTTGTTATGATTGTAATTTGTTTGGATATAGTCAAATTTATCGGACGTTGGAGATGACTGGGAAGCAGGATTGTCACCGCCAGGAATGTTGTCTCGCCTCAATTATGTCCAGATTGAAGAAGTGGAAGGATGTCTTGCCGAATTCAAACTTCTGAGTTTTTTGTTGAAAAATGCAAAGAGTTTGAAAGGCGTTGCTGTGTTCTTTCGTTTTCCTGATGGCTCGCCTGATAGTCTGAGACAAGTTGAGCGATTTCTGAATTATCTAAGGGTACTAGTTCCTATAGCTTCTTCAAGTATCCAATGGCGTTTTAAAATTAATGGGCACATTCTGCGTTTTGTTAAACCTTTTAAACCTTAAAACAGTCAGGTGAAAAGTTATTAGATAGAGTTAACTTACAACAGATACTTCTATTAGTTTCATATTATTCTATACCTGGTCAATAAGTAAGACTTGCAACAGATGCACTGTGAGCAAGACTTCCGTTGCGAAATCAAGTTGTTTGGTGTTTCATCCTTTTGTTTTTGCAGTATTGTCTTCTTCTATGAAAATAGTTATCAAAATGTCTATTTGGGACTTGGTTAAATGTTACTACGTATAGCTGTGCAATAACAAGGGCTTTCAGGATAAAGGCTGATTTAGGGGCCGAAAAAAGTACTAGGGAGACCGGATTTTTTATCCCTATCCTAGAGGGGGTTATAAGGGTGTCAAAATGATATGAAAAGTCTAAGTTACCCTTTTAAATTAAGGATTAACAAAAACCTTTATCTTCTTATTCATCGTCGTCTCCCGTCTGGTTTTGCTGGGGTTTCGGCTGGATTTGTTGACAAAAATCCAGACGAAATTTAATGGTGGTGGTGGCGGTGGCGCTGGTGCTGGTAGTGGTGGTGGTGGCGGCACTTTGAATAGTTTAACAACTAATCTAAGTTTTGTTAAACTAATCTGATTCATTAGTTCTAATTAAATAGGGATAGTTTGGTATTTATGAAAATATGTCGGATAAGGGGTTTTTGAAAAAGCTTAAAAATAGCTCTATTTTGTTTTATTATCCGGTCCCCTATCATTTTTTCCGGCCCCTAAATCAGCCTTTTTCAGGATAGGCTGGATTATTTTCATGGATTGTTAATGACCCATGTAAATCTGAAGTGTTGGAATCGTATGTTTAGTTGCTGAATGTAAGAACCTAAATGTGAACGAACCGAATAAGTTCTGATTGAACCTTGAGCTATATAGACTGATAAACATTATGAAGGTTTACAAGGTTAAATGTGAAGTAGTAGATCATGCTGAAGTAGCTGAAATCCTGAAAAGGTTTAAATACGCAGTTCTATTCAATTTGGGGATGTGCCCCAATATTCAAAAGTTCGGGAATCCGCCCCAACCGTTCAAAACTCCATCCAAATCAGTTAAGAAGTCAAATGTGCGCACATGTTAAGTTACACGTGTGAGGAAAAATGACTACTAAACCCTTCACACAAATGTGTAAACCGCACCCCACATTAAAATCTAAACACATCGTCTTCTCCAACATGACAGACCTTATCTTTAACAAAGCCATGGTTTCTTGCCGTGGCCACCGACTTCCACCGCTCGAATTCCGGTCACCTTCCACCAGTGGTACTTGTGACAAGAATTATAATAATTTACAGCTCCCAAAAATAAATATCAAAGTAAATTTGTACTATATAACTCGATCTCTGAAGCTTTTTTCCTCTCTTCTTTTGTTTGTTGCTTCAATATATGGAATCTGTAACAATTTATCTTGTTGGTTACTCATCTTTTCTACTTGTTTCTTTCTTTTCTCTTCTCTCTCTCATCTGTAAGAAGAAGAACGTGGGTTGAGATCTATCTGTTGGAGACTTGGAGTAGGCTTATTTTCATCTTATTTTCAACACGAAGACGTAGATACGTGTATAGAAGAAGGAGACGTACATGTGGTGTTAAATTTTTGGCCGTCTTTAATCTTCGAGATTTAATCTCAATTTGACGATGATGGCATGTGTTAGAGTGGAGATCTCATATCAAATCTAGAAGGTTAACTTTGTCATATAATCTTCTCGCGAGATCTCAGATTCTGAGATTTTGACCGGTCAATAAATGATAAATTGACTATTTAACATTATAAGACGGAAAGTGTTATTTTGGGGCAGATTCCCGAACTTTTAAATATTGGGGCACATCCCCAAGTTGCTAGTCGATTTTGGGGCACATTCCCAATTTTCCCTAGCCTCTTCGCAATATCACTACGAGCTTACCAAATACTGTCAACTACTTTATTATACTCCTCCCGTGTCTAATCGAACCTTTAGTCCTAACCTGCAACAAAATTTGATTGTTGCTTTTGACGTGTTAAATTAAATGAATGTTTCAGAGATTAGTTGGTGTCTAGGTGGTGATGGTCCGTGGTCGGTAGCAGAATGCAAGTTAGGATTATCTCTTGCAACATCCTGTTGACACTTGTTCGTTCACTTTATTAATGCGGCAATTGGTTGTCCATTTCATAATAACTTCTCTTGGGAATCTCTGAATAGTCGAATAACCGCCTGCCGAAAATGGAAGTCATTTGACACAAACAATGTTGTCATTACTGGCTCTACTGGATACATCACCTACTACTCAACAGAGTCTTTTAAGTCCTTTTTATTGCAACAAATCAATTCTTGCACTTCCACTTCACTACAAATTTCAGTTTAGAGGGGATGCTGGACTTGATAAACTTCAGGTATATGTAGTAATCACAAGCAAAGATTACAATTTTGGGGGTTTTTCACTTCAAGATTTCAAATTGCACTTTGAAGAGTTACTCATCAGTCATATCTACACTCTAAAAGGTACTTCTTTCTCCATCTTTTTGTTAAGGGATTTTGAATTACATACAAATGATGATGCTGTGCAAAATCGGATTGTGGGGTTTTTGTTTCTGCTCAGTTTTAGAGTGATTCATTGCAAATTCGAAATTAGGGGTTCTCAACAACAAGTTTTTGGGGGTATTCTAAGGTCTAGTTTTCAGTTTAGGTTTCAAAATGGTAGAAGAAACAAGAAATGCACCATATTCTAATATGGAAGATAGAATCAGTAGGTTACCGGATAGCTTAATTCATCATATCTTGTCTTTTATTGATGCTCAATATGCAGTTCAAACTAGTGTTTTGTCCAAAAGATGGATTGATATTTGGAAGTCTCTCCCTTTTTTAAACTTCGATAGGTGGTCATTTGACAAGAAGAAAAAGTTCATAATGTTTGTAGACATGGTATTCATCTTTCGCAAGGACTTTGATATTCAGAGGTTTAGTTTGGTTTGGAAGGATGCATATAAAAAGACGGTGACAATGGACGTTAACAGATGGAGCCTCAATGCCGTTAAGTATAATGTTCAAGAAATAAGCATACGAATCACTGAGTGTCATGATTCTGATTATGAAATTCCTCATGGTCTCCTTAACTGCAAGTCATTGAGAAAGTTGTTTATGGAACTGCGCCTGGAGTTTGATGAGGCGAGATATGTAGATATTATTCTACCCAGTTCAATGAATTTACCTCAGCTGAAAGCACTACATCTACATGGATTATCAATCTTAAATGCAGAATCATCTAAAAGACTCTTTTCGAGTTGTCCAGTTCTAGAGACTTTATACATGAGTTGTTGTGATATACAAACTGATAACTGGAATTTGGTTGTTGATTCCGTCAGCCTTAAGTATTTTGTATACACTACACTTTTTTTGCCGCAAAATGATAATACGGCGATCAAGTTATGTGCTCCAAATTTGGAAGAATTCACTTGCACATCAGTCTTGACACAAGATTTTTCTCTAGAAAACTGTTCTCCAGTATCCAAGGTATATTTTGACATGAGACTCAACAACAAAGATGAGAATGCAGAAACATATTCAAATTTGCCTTCAAAGGAAAAAGAAGTGTACGTTAAACGTATGATGCAATATCTGGGTGCGGTTTATATGGTGAAATCAATGAAGTTATCATCTGGGTTCCTTGAGGTACGGGTGCTTCTTTCTTACATGAATTAACATCTTAATATATTACCTAAATATGTTAAGATAGTTTAGTAATTGAGAATTTTCTTTTGTGTGTCAAGGTTCTCTCACAAGCTCCTGACTTATTAGACTGTCAACCACCTCGCTTATGTAATCTACATGAGGTGGTGCTGGAAATGTGGTCTACAAGAAGTTGCTTGCGGGCTATAACATACTTACTCAGCATTTCTCCTAATATAACTCGAGTTTTCCTTGATTCCAAGAAGGTAATGTATGACCAATTAAGCTCTTCATTTAACCAATGGTTCTAATACAACGTCTATGTTCTTCATCAGTCTCATTTGGCAACATTTGTTTTGTGTAATATTTAACTGACTTATCAGTTGTTGTGATTGTTTGGATGTAGTCAAATTTCTCGGACGTTGGAGATGACTGGGAAGCAGGATTGTCACCGCCAGGGATGTTGTCTCTCCTCGACTTTGTCCGGATTGATGAAGTGGAAGGATGTCTTGCTGAACTCAAACTTCTGAGTTTTCTGTTGATAAATGCAAAAAATTTGAGAGGCGTTACTCTATTCTTTCGTCCTAGTGTTGGCTCG
>JAJJMA010062023.1:1290-12876 GCA_023529015.1 Papaver nudicaule
TCAAAGCTAAAGCCTTAGTCAATATAAATAGGAGTGGTATCTCTCCTAAAAGCTTTATCCCTCTAACCAAGCTATTCTTCGGAATTGTTAGCTTGTGTTGCCGCTTTTCTTTTCAGTTACCTTGAGCTTTTACTCTCGGTCTAGAATTACGTGCAAGTCTTCTCTTGGGATCGAGAAGCCTAGAAGTACCTCTTACGGGAAACTAGTTTATGTTTACTAGTCTTCTTTGTATTGTACTTGTGTTCTGTTCTATCACGTTTATCAAACCTAACGATCTTGTTAATTCTAAGGTCCTTCTCTTCTGATATAAGGCCACTCAAGATCGTTGTGATTAGAACATACTCTTTATCTATTAACCTGGATTTGTCAGCAAGCCGCTTTCGGTTTGTGTGCCTAACCTATAGATATTGAGTGGAATCAAGATCGCTGTTATTGGATTTGTTCTTTGCAGGTACACTGTTCTTCATGGTCATATCATATCGTACTTGCTACAACTATCTACTTGATTCCAACTGGGACGACAAGGTTACTCTTTCGGGAGTTTAGGTTTTGAAACCTTGATCGATATCTCGAGGTGTTTATTGCCTAAGTAAACTCAATATCCTCGCTCTAAGTAAAATCTTGTGTGTACTTTACTTTATTTCTGCATTATATTTGAGCCATCTTATATAATTAAAGTATCGTACTTGGTTGGTTGACATAGTCTTTCGGATTCTTGTATTGACTCCCTTGTGCGAATCAATCAGATCTGAAGGAGATCTTGTTCTTGAGTTCTTGATTACAGGAACCAATCAAGGTTTGACTTATAGGTGGACTAAACGAAAAGATTGGTGGTGTACTCGGTACCCTCGTCTTATACAAACCACCCACGATGCTTCCCCTGTAACACCTACTGTCTCAGCAACCCCTGTCACGCCCATCGTCACGCCTACTTCAACTCTCCTGGCGTCGCCTCGGTAAACCCTGTTGTTCCAGCGACTCCTGCTGTCCCAACAACTCCTGCAGATCCAGATTCAGTTAGCACGCCTCGTAATAACCCCTCCTCTTCGATCAGAATGAATGCTATCACCCTAAAGGAAGAGAAAATGCCAAGGACACTAACCTTGGATGAACTAGTCAAGTGTCGAGACGATCTTCCAGAAAGACGGATAAAGACCCAAGTCGAAGTCTCGTCTCATCTCGAAACTCTAACCGCGAAACCATCACCAGGTTCGCAAGCCAAAGGAACTCCCAAAACTGCTTCTAGTACGAACACCATTGCGATCCACGTCTAGGATGATGAGATGATCTCTACTCAAGCAGAGCCTCAACACGAAGAGAGCCACAACTCGGATATGTCGCTAAAAGACGATTTGAATAGACCACTCCAAAGCCCGGAGGAGGAGAAGACGCTACCTGTTCACTGGCACCGACAACCGAGCCCACACAAAGTGTAGAGGATCCCTCTCCCCAAGATGGGAGCATCAACACCACCGAGTGCTGAGACTCAGAAAATTCCCGAAGCCCCCCACTGGCAGAGCCTGCACTTAGTACAACAACCTTGCCCCGCATTGGTAAGTGGAGCGAAACGATGAATGCGTCCTAGCGCAAGTACTTTTTCGTATCAGAATAGGATCCAAGCTCTCGACTAACATTGGTGGAGCTCTGCGAAGTGATCCTTGTCTACTGATCCTTCCATGAGACCGCAAAAGATCTGCCTCGTCTGCACCAGCGCTACCAGAGAGGGCCAAACCCTTAAGAAGCGAAGAGGCTCGTGATACCAACGACGACAGCAGCCTGATCATCAAGCAGTACAACAACAACTTACCATCCATGAGTGCCATCAACGAAGGGAGTAATAGGAAGAGTCTAGCTAAAAATTTGACACACCCAAAGCGTAAAACTTCAAGCTCGCCTCGGAAACTCCAGGTGACAACATGGGTCGAAGCAGATCACAACAAAGACGCTTGACCAGAGATACTCAGGCGTGTATATACAACACAGGCTACGGCGCCACGAGTCATGGCACCACAAGTCACGGCGCCACGAGTCAAGACGCCACGAGTCACAGAGCCACGAGTCACGGCGCCGCGAGTCATGGAGCCACAAGTCATGGCGCCACAAGTCACGGCGCTGCAACTACTAGAAAGGGGTAAACCAAGCTTGTAGTACCTAGGACAGCAAAGGATGTATCAACAAACACTAAAGAGACGGACAACCCCATGATCACTAGGAGAATGACGGCGAGACATGGGGACTTCCAGAGTCACCACTGCAGCCAGCCAGGAACTCCAGGGACAGCCTGAAAAGAAGCGTGTCCAACAATCGAACTCTGTTACTCGATCGAGAGAAGACCCCTGGAGAATCAAGAAGAGGAGACGCATCTCTATCTCGTCCACACCAACCTCCCTATCCAAAAGACCCCTCTCCCATAGGATGCTCCTCACTGAAAGAAGTTCAGGCTTTAAACTTTCGAAACTGCAAAACGATCAACCACAACCGTCCCTGTCTTGATAGAAAATGATCAGTTAAGGATTGAGGAAGCTCGTGATGACAGGAGACGCGTTAACAAACCGGACAACAGAGACATCGACACAAGGTAACTCAAAGGGTTCCGAACAAGAAAGCGACTCAAGCACAAGATGCAGATCCGCAACAACGACAATGAGAAGAGCAAGAGCAAAAGCCAAGGCCCAGGACGGTTCCCAGACTCATTATCTTCAAATAAAGAGAATGCTCTGCTTAATCGAGCCTTTACCATCACCGCAGGCCCAATACACGAGAATGTTGAAGGAGGTCGGCGAACAACGCGTTTCTGCACAAGGGAAGCCGAGCCCAGCAAAAGACGTCGACAAGACATCACAGAACATGGCTGGGGACTCCTCACCACATCCGTTCTTCACTGCACCGAACACCGTTAGGAGTGCTGACTGCCATGACCCAATAAGGTACAACATATGTGCCCCCATCTCTACCAAAGCGCTTCATCATCATGGAAGCAGAGACACCCATGCAGCAGGGGACTATCCACTACAGATCCTTCGAAGGGAGGAAGATCTAAGGATTCCAGTCAACACCGACACCACTACCGATGCCTCTACAGAAACCTGGAAGCCACTAGAAACCTTTGAGGGACCTCCATACTCCAGGATTCATATCTTTGCAGAATCTTCTTGGTAGCAACGCCACCAAGTCTTCATCTTTCGAGCAAGCTAGCAGTATCATGGTTGTGGCGCTCCTCTCAGCTATCACTAGCAACGAGTCTCCAACATTCTTCGGTGGCAACCCAGATCCAAAAAGACGACAGAGTGGAGTGCTCCAAGCGCAATGACTTCAAAAGATGCGCCAATAGATGGAGAATGGGAAAGACTTCCTACGAAATATTTGTTCACTTAAGATTCTACCACAACACGTTAGAAGGAGCAATCATCACTACGAAATCAGAATTAAAGCTTCTGGAGCAAGTGGTGTGCGAGCAAGAATCTTGATACGAAGATTAAAGGTATTTGTCTCACTAGGCTTTCACAAGTTTCAAACTCTCGAATACCTTCCACCATGAAAGATTCCCGTAGCCTCACACCTTCCACCAAGACTATCTTCGTGACTCCGCATTCGTGGAGCCACGAAACACCTCCCATTAAAATTATTCCCGTGGCTTCGTGCTCATGGAGCCATGAAACACAATTTACAATAAAATCCCACAGCGCTACAAAATAGAAAACTACCTTCCCCAGAAGATATCTCTTACAACAAGAAATTCACCTAACCTTAGCCCCACAAGATGTTTTCACTACCGTATACCTATGTGACTCCACAGAATGCTCTCCCAGCCTTCATTAACCCTCTAGATCAACGCCATTACCTACAACCTCAACGCTAGTTACCAATCAAAGACTATAAACCGTCTTGTGGAGAAGTTACTTTATTTTGAGTCTCCATGGAGCAAACCTACCCTGGAGACAAACAAAGGCGTGCTCACGACTACATACCAAGTTCGCTGTACGACGACCTTCACGAAAACGAGCAACGCGGAAAATTGGTAAAAGATATGAAGGTGAATTTTAGAAAACATCTTCCTACAGGCGTATACTGTTATGTGTAAAAATTTCATGGCAATCCAATCCGTGGATCAAGAGATATGGCGCAATCATTACAGTACACCAAAATAAGTTGACAAAACGTACATACGAAGCCAAAAAAGTTGGTGTGGAAAGATCGTGAGGAGTTCTTGGGTAAAATTTATACACAAACACCGTTTTAATGTTTACGACTATGTGGTACAATTTCATACAATAATTCCATGTGGTTTGAGAAATATGGCGTGAACATTGAGGAGAAGAAAAGTTGCCAGAATTTCCTGCTCCAACAACTTTTGTTGCGAAGAAACAGCCGGTCTGAGAAATCCAAAAGGTATTTTGGAAAGATTTTTAGGACACAATCTTTCTATGGATGTCTACTACCATGTGTCAAAATTTCGTGATGATACAACAAGGGAGTTAGGAGATATGACGCAAACACCAGGAAACACGCAAGACGCGAACTGTTGGAATTTACAACGAATAGGCTATAGCGCAAAGCTCATAGCGCCAGCATCCACGGCGCTACCAAGTCCATGGAGCCACACCTCATAGAGCTTTATTACTCAATAAAGACGGCGAGGTAAACACCTTCATTAAGTAGTTCACCTATTTTAACTCCAACACCCTCTTCAACGACTGGGGACTTGGCGCAATCATCCTGCTTTGGAGGAATTCTCTATAAGGGGATACCGAGAGTATGGGATCCCCACAATAAACACGTTAAGAGGATATATAATACGGGACGACACATGTTCTACACCAACACAGGAGACGTTCAGACCTACACTAAGAAAAATAATGCAATCGACTCCCCTGGTATCTCTCTACCGACTGGTGCTGCCGGTTACCACTGGATTGGTCATTGTTTCGTAAAGCATCGGTGCTCCACCTCGCTCAACACTACGGATTCAACTGTGAACACCAATGGTCGCGTCTTGCTAACTGGAAAGTACGCCTCCCGAACTTGCACCAAAGGCGCTGCTCCGGAAATCAACTGATTGCAGAACCACCCGCCAAACGGAGACGATCAGGGAGAAACAAGGACCTGATCACGACAACGAAAGAAGGAGGAAAAGTTCTCAGCTAAAACGGGTAAAACCTCTCCTTTCTTTTTATTTTCTTGGCTAAATCCTAGCCTAAGTATATATTCACATACATAATACTGGGAATCTCGCTAGGCGTAGCATGCCCTTCCCTAGAAAAACCACGGCGCCACAAAAGGTTGTGGCCCGTGAAGCCCATGGCGCCACACACATACTGATTAAAAAAAAAACACGACGCACATGCCGTGGCCATGGCGCCACAGCCATACCTGTCCGACCGCCAAACATGAAGCCTCGACGCCATGATCATAATCCCATGGCGCCATGGGATGGCCTGCGTCCTACCTAGGCTGCTATAATTCCATGGCCATGACGTTATGGCCATGGCCCCTCTCACATGTCCGTCCCATCCTCATCACCTAAAAAATATATATATATCCTTTGATCAGCCGACTCTTCTAGCACATCCGTGTTTATATGCAAACTTACATCATGTTCTGCTTCATGGTCTCTTATATTAGGGTTTAATCCTCTATAGAGCCCTGCTAGTATTGGTAATATAAGAGAACCTAAAATTGGTAGAACTGCTGTCACCATCTGGTGCTTAGTATGAAACATTATTGTTCCACACTAACCAGAGGACTTAATATAGATGGTGAAAAATGGATAAGGGATAAAATCGTAAAATCTCCTTCTGTTATACCTTGCCAAGAAGCGATTGCCTACTCAGGCAGATCTTTATAGCTCTACGAGTTCCCTCTTATAGCTTCCGAGTGGAGAGAATGATATCGTAGTGTGATTGCCTATTCATCCCACCAACACATAAAACCACCAATTTACTTCATGTCGACATCGCTTCAAGTTCCTCGACATCAGAACTAAATTGCTCACCGGTGCTATGGTGGATAATCGATAGAGACGCACCCTCTCGGGTTTCCTCTTCGATATTTAAAGACCTCAGGCCCTCGCCTAATCTCGGTCAAGACGGAAACGCACCCTCTCAGGTTTCGTCCTCGATATTTAAAGACCTCAGGCCCTCGCCTAATCTCGGTCAAGAGGGAGACGCACCCTCTCGGGTTTCCTCCTCGATATTTAAAGACCTCAGGCCCTCGCCCAATCTCGGTCAAGACGGAGACACACCCTCTCGGATTTCCTCCTCGATATTTAAAGACCTCAGGCCCTCGTCTAATCTCGGTCAAGACGGAGACGCACCCTCTCGGGTTTCCTCCTCGACATCAGAACTAAATTGCTCACCGATGCTATGGTGGAGAATCGATAGAGACGCACCCTCTCGGGTTTCCTCCTTGATATTTAAAGACCTCAAGCCCTCGCCTAATCTCGGTCAAGATAGAGACACACCCTCACGGATTTCCTCTCAAAATATGACTCAACATCTGAGTCTCAATGAAAATCTCAGAAGTACCGAAGCTCTAGGCCTGTCCAGAGCTCTCTGAGAGGCATGCAACAGCCTAAACATGCTTAAGCAGACCACACTCTAAACACATAATGGTCTAATGTACCATGGATAAGCACGCCATGACTTGAAGCACGCTGTAGTGCAAGCGCACGCATACACCATAACACAAGTGCACAAGTACGCCACAATTGAGTTGGCCTTGGCCCCTTGGACCATGGCGCCATAAATCATGGCGCCACAACAATCTGGTTTTGGCCAAAGGCCAAGGCCATGGTCCCTTGGACCATGGCGCCAGAACAATCTGGCCTTGGCCAAGGCCGTGGTCCCTTGGACCATGGCGCCAGAACAATCTGGCCTTGGCCAAAGGCCAAGGCCGTGGTCTTTTGGACCATGGCGCCACGAGTTCTTAACCAACGGCCGAGACTACTCCTACACATCCACTGTGCATGTCCCTGAAAGCGCCACACTCACGCTGGCCACAGAGTCATAGCCACACAAGTTTACCCAAACTCAATACAAACACGCAATATCTGCATACTACTCGAGATATCAAAACTTCACACGGGGGGATAACTTTAGGGGTATTGGTCTGGCGGTCTACGGCAGTTGAAAGAAACTGATGGAGATGATGGGCAGTTATACGAAGATGGCGCGAGTGGACATGTTCTACACAACTCAAGCGGTTATAGAAACCAACTCATGTTCTCCACTCCTCCACTCTTGCACGACTCCCACCTTCTCTATCGAGAGATCAGGGTGAGTTCAACACAATAAATAGAGGCTCCCTCTATCTTCCAAGGCAGAACATCCTTTCCAGAACCTCAAAGCAAAAACACCTGAGTAACTCGATGCACCTCTAGCCTTGGAGATCTCCAGTCACCCTCACGACGGAGATCTTGAACTCTCACACCTAGAAACACATCCTCAACCTGATCTCAAGTTTCTTCCATTGTTTCCCTCCATAAACCAACCTCATCCTCTCTGTGACCGAAGCAAGACGTGAATGGCCATTGACTTGGTTTAGGCTCGTCTTGTTCGATTTTGATCTCGAGCACTACAAAAGTACCCAGAGACGGTACATATGTTTTTCCAGGTAAAAATAGGACCACAAAAGATATTTTCGTGATAACCAAGTCCAACTAAGAGATAAGGAGTCAGAGTTTAACCCGAGTGAAAATCCCAGAGAATATTCACTTGGGACGGTTTGCAAACCGTCCATCTGAATCACAGCCAAAAGTATCGATTTTGAGGTTCACGTAGGGTACGCGTACAAAATGATACTTTGGAACTCAGGAGTTTTTCCTAAGTCACTGTTCACGAACGGTTCGGGAACCGTCGACATTCAGATTAGGGTTTAACTTGGATCCGCTGGAAGTTCTGGGCTTAACCAGTAGTTAGACGTGTTAGACGTCCTCAACTATAATCCACTAGACTCTTGCTCAAGAGTACTACTTTAGATTCACCCATATCCAACAAGTGATTTGCAAGCAAACCATTGCAATGGACAAATGGTATCGAATCTATCTCATGCATTCTTGTAAACTTAGTATTCGCGGGAACAAATACCAACATAACACATGGTCATGTTGACAAGAACGCGATCTCAATCGCTATTAATATCACTACTAAAGTAGCCGACTATTTCGAAAGATAGAGTAAGTAGAATAGAAGAATTTCCATAAAAGTCATAACTCCTACTAACCTTTTGTCGATGAAGAATAATTGATGTCTTCTTTGTCTTCACAGTCTTCGTCTTCAAGGTCTCTACTACTTAGTCCATATCCCAATTCCGAAATCTAAACTCTAGTAGGCTAAATCAAGAATTGTGTTTTGACACCTAAAACTGACAACCGGCTTGACATACCAACGCTAGTGGGTTTGATCGGACAATGCCCTAACAGTAACAGTTGATTAGTTTCAAACAATCATAACATTTTTGATTTTCTTCCTACTATCTGTCCCTAATTTTCTTAGGATCTTCTGTGGTACAGTTGGATGTGTGTATTGCTTGGTCAGGGCTAAAGAAATGATGATGAAGATGAAGATGATGATGATGATGATGATGATGATGATGATGATGATGATATGAGAAGAAGAGATGGGGATGATGATTTGAAGAATAGAGATCCGATTTTCGGAGCTTGTGTGAAAAGATTTCTCCCTTCTCCGACCCCTTTTAGGGATGGTCAATGTAAAAAATTCACAGTAATTTTTAAAATTTTATCTAAATAAATTCAGATAAAATTCACAGTACTTTTTGAAGTGAAAGGTTAGACTCGTTATCATAGTTTCGCCACTATTAAGACCTTTTTCTTACCAACGCTGAGTTATTTTACCATCCCAAATCCTTACGAGTCCAATTTTTGTGCACATCCTCTTAAAGTCTACAAAAAAAAAATGAATCCTATTGGTTCAAAGACTAGAGCAACCCCGATCCCTCTAGTTATTTTTTTATATTGCTCAACGCATTTGTTGGTCTATCATCCGCTTCCCTGGCTGGTCTAATCTGTTTTCTCGAAGGTCTTTGCTTTCGTATAGAAGCAAACTCTCCAAATTAATGACCAACCTTTCATTCAGTGATCTAACAACGAACAAGAGTTTTTCATTGTAAATTCGTATGGAGCAATCAACGAATTCCGGCGAAATAGAAGATCTACATGACCAAATTTTCCTGGTATAAAACAACCGTTATCTACTCATTGATTTAGTCTGTTTAATTTGTTTAATTTACTTATAATCTAAATATAGCAATCAATATATGCCATACCTAACCATAACCTAAAATATAAGATTTCAAAAAAGGTACAAAATAATTAGTATTATTTTTGAACATACAAAAACAAATAAAAACGTAATTTGTTTAGAATAAAGTGAATTAGGATAATTTCTTTGCCAATAAAAAGATAACAAAAAATCTTTATGGGTTAGTTTTTTGCTTTTGAAAAAATGACAATAAAAAACAATCTTTAGTAAGAGAACAATTTTCACTTAAAGAGTTAAATTTAATAAGTGATAATAAATAACTATAAAAACTTTATTATTAGCTATATTGTTTTTTTCTAGAATCCAAAAAGATGCGATGATTCATTTTTACTTTTAAAAACAAAAGTAAATTAATAGTATGGAGTAATTAGGTTTGGAAAACATACTCTAGAGCGAGTATAACTGATTCCTATCTACACGACATAAGGATTCTTATGTCAGTGACTTTAGTATTAATACCTTATTGAGAAGGATTCCTATCTATACGACGTAAGGTTGTGTAAGTATACTTTTCAAATGTACTACAGTTATAGGATACCTATGAGAAAGATTCAGTACACTTTCCATTACGATCGGTTGCTTGCAAATTAATGTAGGAGAATGGTGAATCTTGGAGTATACTCTAGAGCGAGTATAACGGATTATGGTTCAAAGCAACACAATGCCTAAGTAAGAAAACTGGCCAGCCCACGTACTACAGAACAAATCCGGGTAAACGTCACTTGGTACGTGAACCAAAGTAGTTTAAATCGGTAAAATCGGCCGATTAAATCACGATTAATCGCGAATCGCTACTTGGCCGATATGATTCACAAAAAATCACCGATTCCGATTTTGGGCGATTTCTATACCGATTTTAGCCGATTTTCAATCAAAACTAGTCGTCGATTTCCTAGGGGCAATTTTGGTATTTTATCTAAGTAGGTTATAAAATTCGATTCACTAAAATTTTTAGGTTTTTTTCGTTTCTCCTTTCTTCTTGAGTTTGATTTGGAGTGATTACATGTTTAAGTTATGTTGTTTTATTTTGTTTGAGCTTGGAACTTGTATTTTGAATTAATTTCTTTATGTTGAGTTGAACTTATTTAGTTTTAATTGTGTTTATCTTAAACTTATTTGATAGTATTGTTTTCTATTATTAGTGTTATATGATCAAGTATAGGAGCTATAGGTTATAAATTTTAAATTGCAATCCGATTTTTCAAACCGATTTTTTCCGATTTCCTCCCCTGAGGTTTTCGCGAATCGCTCCAAGGGGTTTGACTGAGTCACCGATTTTACCGATTTAAACTACTTTGACGTGAACTTACTCACGAACCTGGTGTCCGGAATTTCCTCCTGAGGTCTAAAGTGGCAAGCGGTTCGCGAACCGTCTCGCAAACTTTAGTACGCGGTTTAACACAAAATTATCATATCTCATAACAAGTGAACTAGATCTTCAAAGATTATATTCTACGCGGTTCACTTGTCCCTTCTTAATAGTTCAATAAGAAATCATTCAGTCATTCACTCGTTTGTTGAGACCATATCATTGAAGTAGTTATCTTCTACCAAACTACTTGATGATAAACTCTTATTAGTTTCTATGTGTGATTAAACTGTGATTCCTTTGTGCGCAAGTTAAGTAATAGGTTTGTTAATTTACACGGTCGCGAATTAACTTGTAGGACAAGGAGTCTATTTCATTATTCCTAAGTAACCTATCTTATTCAATGTTATATATATATATATAACTCTAGAACGAAAACCACAAGCATAAAGCAGTCCCGAGAATCAAGGGAATTCTGCAAAATTTCTTTGCGTTTCGGTGTAAGCTTGTTGTATAAGTCGTCCTCTATAGGTTTACATTCCTTCGTGGAATTAGCCTACGACTATAGAAAAGACTTCACTTGAGAGTGGTGAAGTACAGGCAGATATTTTCCAATGTGGTATATATCAGGTTTTGTAACCTTGGTAGATTATACTTGTTCTTGTCTATTATATGGTCCTAGCTTCTCTTCTGCAATAAGTCAATTCAAGAACAATAAATCAACTATAAGTTTGATAGAAGCAACGTACTGCTGCATTCGGTGTTGTAAGACCTAGTTAGCTCCGATTATGTAAGAATTAGGTTTATGATTCATTTCACTTTTGAGGTAGAGACAAGTTAGGCATCGTTAGTCCCCGATGAGTAGGAGGGCGCGGCGGTGACTTTTGCACCTTAATTAATCGGTACTTACGCACACATATATACACCGATGAATCACTAGGCAAAATTGAGAATTTATTTTTGTCAATCATCATATATGTAATACTCTATATCCAC